>JAQQSU010004943.1:0-13941 GCA_028627135.1 Pseudochirops cupreus | reverse complement strand
TGTCCCCACTCCATCAACCCCCTCTCATCTCCCTCACCCCTACTCTCCTGCAGGGCAAGATACCCATTTTAGAGTGTATGTCATTCCCTCCCTAAGCCAAATTCAATGAGAGTAAGATTGACCCATTCCCTTTTTGCCTTCCCATTCTTCCCCTCCATTGTAACAGTTATCCCTTGCCTCTTCCATATGAAATGATTGACCCTCTTCTGTCTCTCCCTGTCTCCTGTCATTCTATTCCTCTTCCAGCTCTGAATTTCACCTTTTAAAATATCATCCCTTCCTATTCAATTGATCCTGTGCCCTTTGTCTATGTACACATATATACACACACTCCCATATGTATTCATATGCATATATACCCCCATGGAAGTGACTGCAGGGCCAGTGCTTCAGACTGCTTCTAGCTCTGGCATGGTCAGCTGGACCCTCTCCCCCCAAATTTAGCTGAATTCCACTGAGCTTTTCCCTTTGTCCTTGGCTCTTATGGGTTGGTAAATCTGGAAACCACCACAACTGCTGGCGATCTGCTCTCCTGAAACCTCCAGCCAGGGCTTCTTCTGGATGGCCTGGGGCTAAAACCACATGGGCTGGGCTCTGCTCCCAGTGCACTGCAATGAGCCCTTTCTATCCTTCCGCCAGGCTGCCTTCAGCAGGAGCCATGTTTCTCTGTCATTTTATGAGTTCTGGAGCTCTAAAATTTGTTTAGAGTCATGTTTTAAAGGTATTTGAGGTGGTTATGGGGGAAGCCACAGAGTTCTTCCATTTCTACACCACTATCTTGAGTCTGCCCCTCAAAATGGTATTCTTTTTTTTTTTTACTGGAAATCGAGTATCACACTTTTATTGACATTTAATGACCACAGAACAGAAAAACAGATAGACCTAGTATAAAGAAATATAACATACAAATTATTATTCTTCACCTTCATCTTCCCCATCAGCACTATCTGCACCAATCTCCTCATAATCCTTCTCCAGGGCAGCCATATCCTCTCGTGCCTCAGAGAACTCTCCTTCCTCCATGCCCTCCCCCACATACCAATGCACAAAGGCACGCTTGGCATACATCACATCAAATTTGTGGTCCAGGTGGGCTCAGGCCTCAGCAACAGCTGTGGCGTTGCTCAACATGCACATAGCCCACTGTACCTTGGCCAGGTCACCACCAGGAACCACAGTGGGAGGCTGGTAATTGATGCCAACCTTGAAGCCAGTTGGACACCAATACACAAACTGGATGCTACGCTTTGTCTTGATGGTTGCAATAGCAGCATTGACATCTTTGGGAACTATGTCACCACAGTAGAGCAGGCAGCAAGCCATGTATTTACCCTGGTGAGGGTCACATTTCACCATCTGGTTGGCAGGCTCAAAACAAGCATTGGTGATCTCTGCTACAGTCAGCTGCTCATGGTAGGCTTTCTCAGCAGAGGTGACTGAGGCATAAGTGGCTAGAGGGAAATGGATATGGGGATAGGGCACCAGGTTGGTCTGGAATTCTGTCAGATCAACATTCATGGCACCATCAAATCAGAGAGAGGCAGTGATGGAGGACACAATTTGGCTAATAAGGCGATTGAGATTAGTGTAGGTTGGGCGTTCAATGTCAAGGTTTCTGCAACAGATATCATAGATGGCCTCATTGTCTACCATGAAGGCACAATCAGAGTGCTCCAGGGTAGTGTGAGTGGTCAGATTGGAGTTGTAGGGCTCCACTACATCTGTGAAAACCTGAGGGGCTGGGTAAATGGAGAACTCCAGCTTGAACTTCTTGCCATAATCAACAGACAGACGTTCCATTAGCAGAGAGTTGAAACCTGAGCCAGTCCCACCACCAAAGCTGTGGAAAACCAAGAAGCCTTGAAGACCTGTGCACTGATCAGCAAGTTTTCGAATTCTGTCCAGAAACATGTCAATTATTTCTTTGCCAATAGTATAGTGTCCATGGGCATAGTTATTTGCAGCATCTTCCTTGCTGGTGATCAGCTGCTCAGGATGGAAGAGCTGGCAGTAGGTTCCAGTTCTAACTTCATCAATAACAGTTGGTTCCAGGTTCACAAACACTGCTCTGGGGAAGTGCTTGCCACAGCCCATTTCACTGAAGAAGGTGTTGAAAGAGTCATCTCCTCCCCCAATGGTCTTGTCACTCGGCATCTGCCCATCAGGCTGGATACCATGTTCCAGGCAGTATAGCTCCCAACAGGCATTGCCAATCTGGACACCAGCCTGGCCAACGTGGATAGAGATGCACTCACGCATGATAAAGGTGTGGAGGGGTCCACTGGGCTAAGAAGAATTGGAAAGGAGGGCAACACGAGTTTCTCCCCAACCGTTAGGAAGTCCCCAGGAGAAAAGTTAGTGACTCAAAATAGTATTCTTGAGATCCTTAGTTTGCAGACTGTACTGAGGGTGAGCCAGTACTATGGTGAGGCATGGATGCCCAGTAGAGATCCACAGAGTGTAAGCCTTCATTGAGTCTTTTTTTTTTTTTAGGAAGGTCCATTCATTTTTAATTTTATATTAAAACATGACTCACAAATTATTTCATTAGTTAATTCCTTATCAATTAATTTTTTATTCATGATTTCAAATAATAATATTCTAGGTGAAATAATTAGCTATTTTTTCTGCCCTTTATTCTCTCTATTATTATTCTATCTTTACAATGTTATGAACAGAGAAAAACAATTTTCTTTCTTTTTGCTATTATTCACTTTTTTATTTGTTTATTTACTTTTAGTTTACATGATTCAGTTTCAGAATTCCTTGAGTTTCAAATTTTCTCCCCTTCCCCTTCCCCACCCCCCCATCCATGGCGGCATGCAATCAAGTACAGGATCTGCAAATACCTTCACATTGGACATTAGTGTGGTTGTATAGAAGGGTTGTAACCAATGGAGTGAACCATGGGAAAAAGGAAACAAAACCAAACATGGAAAAGAATGATAGCATGTATATTGCTTCAGTCTCCATTTAAACTCTGTTCTTTCTAGATCTTTCTCTGAATGTAAATATCTCCTTCCATCCTGATACTTGTAAAGTTGTCTTATAACTGTGCATTGCTGAGAAGAGTCCAGTTTATCAAGGTTGGTGGTCACATATGCAATATGTCTGTGATTGTGTATGAGTTTTTCCTGGTTCTGCTCTTCTCACTTAGCATCAGTTTGTATAAGCCTCTCCAGGTAAATATGAAGTCCATCTCCTCCCCATTTCTTATAACACCATTATATTCATATACCACAACTTGTTTAGCCATTCCCCAATTGATGGGCATCCCCTTAATTTCCAGTTTTTTGCCACCACAGAGTGAGCTGCAATAAATCTTTTTGCCTTAATTTCTCCTTTAAGAATATAGATGCTGTACCACTTGGTGCATAAATGTTTAGTAATGATATTGCCTCATTTTCGATGGTGTCTTTTAGCAGACTGTAATTTCCTCCCTTATCTCTTTTAATTAGATCTATTTTTGCTTTTGCTTTGCCTGAGATAAGGATTGCTACCCCTGCTTTTTTTACTTTAGCTGAGGCCTGATATATTTTACTACATCCTTTTACCTTTACCTTGTGTGTATCCCCCTTTTTCAGATGTGTTTCTTGTAAACAGCATATTGTAGGATTATGGTTTTTAATCCATTCTGCTGTCCATCACTGTTTTATAGGAGAGTTCATCCCATTCACATTCACAGTTATGATTACTATCTATGTCTTTCCCTCCATCCTATTCCCTCCTGTTTATGCTTTTGTTTTTCCCCTTTTCCCATCTCTCGCTTAAGAGTTTTCCTTTTGACCACCACCTCCCTCAGTATTCCCTTCTTATCCATCCCCCTTCCTTTCCCTACCCTTCTCCCTTACTACTTTTTCCCTCCCTTCTAAACCGCTCACCTTTCTTGTCTCTTCCCCCCTCCTACTGCCTGTAGAATATGATTGATTTCTATAATCAATGTTGTATGTTATTTCTTCCTCGAACCAAGATTGACAAGAATAGATCTCATGCAGTGCTCCTCTCCCTCCCCTGTTTCCCTCTGTTATGATAAGTTTTATGGCTCTTCTCAATAGAGTCCTATCTTTAACTGGGTGTGCTATTCCCTCCCTGCACCAGAACCAGTGAGGGAGTAGCTCATATAATGGTCACCTCCCTCCCTTCTTTTCCTCTACTATATTGTTTTTATGCCTCTTTGTGTAGCATAATTTACCCTTTTCTGCTTCATTCTTTCCTCTTCTTCCATTGCAGTCCCTTAAGAAAGATTTTTATGATCATTTTGCATAATTTATACCCACACCCTCTATTTATCTATATCCCTTTTAGATGTTGCCATAGGTATAGAGTTCACAATATTAACAGGTATCAGCTTCCCATATGGGGATGTAAATAGTTTGCTCTTGTTAAATAACAAGTTATGTGTGTGTGTGGCTTTTTTTTTTTCCTTACTTATTTTTCTATATCTCCCCTGGGTCTTGTAATTGGAGGTTGAATTTTCCATTGAGCTCTGGCTTTTCCATCAGGAAGATCTAGAATTCTGTTATGTCACTGAACGTCCATCTCCTTGCCTGGTAGATTATGCTCAGTCTCACTGGATAGGTGATCCTGAGTTCTTTTGCCTTGCGAAAGATCATATTCCAGTTCCTCCGATCTTTCAACATGGAGGCTGCCAGATCCTGTGTGATCCTCATTGTGTTCCACGATATCTGAATTGTTTCTTTCTGGCTGCTTGTAGTATTTTCTCCTGTACCTGATAGTTCTGGAGTTTGGCCACAACATTTCCCGGACTTTTCAATTTGAGATCTCTTTCAGGAGATGTGGATTCTCCTGATTTCTATCTTACTCTCTGGTTCTAGGACCTCAGGGCAGTATTCCTTAATGAGCTCTTGGAAGATATTGTCCAGACTCATTTTTTCATCATGATTTTCTGGTAGACCAATGATTCTCAGATTGTCTCTCCTGGATCTGTTTTCCAGGTCAGGTATTTTTCCATTGAAATATTTTACCTCTTTTTCTAATTTTTCACTCTTGATGTTTTGTTTGAATGATTCCTGGTTCCTCCTAGAGTCATTGGCTTCAATTTGGTTGATTCTAGGTTTTAGCAAATTATTCTCCTCAGTTAGTTTTTGAAGCTTCTTTTCCATATGCTCAGATTTCATTTTTAGTTCACACATTTTACTTTTTAAGGAGCTGTTCTCTTCATTGTAACGTTTTTCTAATTTCACAATTTGTTTTTATAAGAAGTGTTGATTTTATCTTCTTCCTCTCTAATCTGGATTTCAAAGTTCTTTCTGAGCTCATCTAGGAATGCTTTCTGTGCCTGAGACCAGGTCAGAGATCCTGTTAAGGCTTCAGCTGCAGGTGTGGAATCAGTACTCTCTCCTTCTGAGTTTGATTCCTCCCTCTCACCATAATAGGATTCCAGAGTTTTTGTCTTTGTCTTTGGCCTGCTTTCTTCCCATTTTGAGGCAGGACCTTAGCCATGCCCTTCCTCTGGGTTTCCTAAGCCTTTACTGCTTAAAATTTTCCTATGGGGCAATAATTACTGTGTCGGATGTCCTGGGAGTAACTGTTGTCCCTGTCTCAGGCCCTGCCTTTGTCTCTTACTGAGCTCCATCCCATCCCTGCCCTGTGGTGATAGGTCTGGGAATGGCCCTTGTGGTTGGTGGATCAGCAGGCCTCCTCTGGGGTCCTCCTGCACGACGGGCTGCATCAGCAGGGCCTCCATTGAGTCTTTAATACACTCTCCTGGATGAATTCCCTTTAGGCCTGATGTCATGACAATTGTTATATCTATATTCTTATAGCACAGTGTGTTTATGACCAGGTCATTCAATGTTTGGGGGAATACAAATTGGGGAGGAGTGAGAGATGGAAAGAATTAAGAAGGGATTCTGTGATGCCAAGAAACAGTCAAGACTAATAGTTGTTAGATTCATAAGAATCTCTTACTGATCTACTCTTTTCCCCTACATCTTACTATTTACTCTCCAAGAATACAAAAAAATCCAGTGATTGTGAGACTCTTTATTACTGGTTGGCTGCTTAGAAAAATAGGCATAATAAACAAGTGTAATCAGAGTCACAAAGTGTTATATTAGTTTAGATTAGGGAATAGATTACTTCCAGATGGGGAGTCTAGGCAGATTATAACATTTGAACTAACCTTTGATGTGTGGATAGCAATTTGATGGGTAAAAATAGAGGCAAAGGGTACTCTGGGCAGAGAAAACTGTGAATGTGTTCTGGAAGTGCTAAGTCTAATTTGCCCATGTACTATAAGGTAAATGAAAGGAAGTAGTGGCAAATTAGTCTAGAAAGGCAGACTAGTATCAAATTGTGAATGGATTTAAATATCAAGAAAAGAGTTTGCACTTCGTTATAAAATGATGAATTAACAATTATTTATCAAACATTTACTAGCTGCCAGACACAGTGCTCAGAGATCCAGATAAAAAAGTACCTCAAGAACTTATCATTCATATAGAACATAGAACTCTAAAAGCAGAAAGTATACATATGAAAATCATTCTCAGAAGAATTATAAATCATTAACAATGGAAAAGACTTCTCCAAATCACTAATAATAATATAAATCAAAAATCAGAATAATTCAGGTTTTACCTCATATCCAGAAAACTGGAAAAGAGGGCAAAAGTTGGAAATAGCAATTGTTAGAGGATTGTTGGTCAATCAATTTTTCGGAAAGTCAGCTAGCATTTCTCAAGTGCCTGCTATGTACCAGGAACTGTGCTAAGTGATGAAGATACAAAGACAGGGAAAAAAAGCAAAAACAATCCCTACTCTAGAGGAGCTCATAATCTAACGGGGGAGACATATGATATGGAAATGGCAAACCACTCCAGTATCCTTGCCAGGAAAACCTTAAATAGGGTTACAAAATTTAGACACAATTGAAAACAACTGAACAGTAATATACATCAAAATGTAGGCCATAATTTTTTATTGTAGCAGAGAAGTGGAAATGAAGCAGTTGTCCATAAACTGAGGAATGGTTTAAATAGCGGTACAGATTCCCATAAGAGGGAGACAGAGTGAAGACATTCTTCATTTATCCAGCGTACCTACCACTGCGAACATAGGTTCTAAGAACTGTTGTAATAATAATAACAACAATACCATAGTGCTTTAGGGTTTACAAAGCACTTTGCAAATATTATCTCAATTGATCTTCATAATTACTCGGGGAGGTAGGTGTTATTACTATTAATGTTCTTCTTTTGTGTGCAATATCATACTGTTCTGAAAAAGGGGTGGGGTGGAGGCTCACCTACGACTCTCTTCCTCTTTTTTTTTCCAAAATTTTATTTTAGACTCAAATACCAGAACACGAATATAGAGCAGAGAAAAGAAACAAAACATATCATACATTTAAATATTTGAACTTAAATACAATGTTAGAAAGAAAAATAAGCAAGGTATATGCATAGTAGAGCATAAGAGAGGATTCAAAATATATAACAATAAATTTTCATTTCAAGAAAGCCTATATGACAAGTAATAGTTGTTGTTTTGAGAATTGTCCATCTTTACTTCCTTGTATTTTCTTTTGTTCTCTGCTGTGCATTTTTTTACTTTGTTCTTTTTTCCCCTCCCCCAACCATACCCCAAGAAGGCCAAAATAAAGTTTAGCTATGTTTCTCTATAACTATAAATACATACATACGCCTCTCCCCCCAGAAGCCTACAATAAAGTTTAGATATGTTACTCCATATCTATAGATATATACATACACATATACACATATGCATACATATATAGACATATATTTTCCCAAACCTATCCTACTCCTGATTTTGTTTTTATGTATGTGCATATCTCTTGGTTCCTATTCCTCCTGCCTCCTCTACTTTACTTTTACCATGCCTTGCCCTCCTATGACTTGGCTATCCCCTCTCCAAGGGTCTCTCTCCTATCCTCCCATTCCCATAAATACCTTTCAATGTGCCTATTTACCTATTCCCTTACCCTCCCCTCTAAAGATCCCTCCATTGCCCCCCCCATCCATGCTCCTACCATTTTATTTCTTCTGAATTTAGGATATTTTTGTACTCTTTTAAATATATATGTATTGTTTCCTCTTAAATCCATTCCAAGGTTTCCAGGACTACCAGTCCTGCTACCCCATCAGATTCTTGTGTGTCAATTCTTCCACCTGCACCTCATTTGCATAAAATGATTACTCTTTTAAGCTGTTCCTAAATGGCTTTACTTTCAAAATTCGTATCATACTCAGGTTTACTTCAGTCTTTCTTATGAACTACCCAATTATTAATAAGAATCTTAGACGTACATTTTACATATATAAAAAGTAAACAGTTTTTCTTATAGTTCCCTTATAATGTCTTCGTTATACACCTTATATTTATGTTAGTTCTTGTATGTTGAATCATCTATTAAGTTCAGGATTTTTTTTTAAAAGTCTTGGAAGTCTGAGAGTTTATGAGATATCCACTTTTTTCTTTCAAGATAATAGCTAACTTTGCAGAGTATATTTTTGGCTGGAGCCCCAGTTCTTTTGCTATTTGATATGTTATATTCCAAGACCTGTGACCCTTTAATGTCTCTGCTGCTTGTGTCATTCTAACTGTGGCATCATCATATTTAAATTGTTTTAATATTGATGCTTTTAATATTTTTTCCTTGAGCTGGGGGTTTGGGAATTTGACTATGCTATTCCTATGAGTTTTCCTCATAAGATCTCTTTTAAGTGGTGACTGATGAATTTTTTTCTATTTCTACTTTTCCCCCTTTTTCTAATACTTCAGGACAATTTTCTTTGATTGTTTTTTGTATTGTTGTATCAAGATTCTTTTTTTTAATCATAATTTTCAGTTAGTCCAATTATTTTTTAATTTTCTCTTCTTGATCTATTCTCCAAATCTATTGTTTTTTATAAAATGTTTCACTTTCTCTTCTATTTTTTAAATTATTCATATTTTGTTTAATCATTTCTTGATCTCTTATAATTTCACTGACTTCAATTTGCCCAATTCTAATTTTCAAGGTTTAATTATCTTCCTTAAGATTCTGGATTTCCTTTTCTAGTTAGTTGACTTTTCTTTCATACCCTTCTTGTTTTTCTTGGATTATTCTTATTTTCTTTTTTAGTTTTTCCTCCATCTCTGTCATTTGATTTTTAAAGTCTTTTTAAAAATCTTCTACAAATTCTTTTTGGGCAGGTGATCATTTGACATTACTTTTGGAGGGTTTCTTTACTTTAATATCCTCCTCTGAATATGAACCCTGGTCATTTCTACTCCCATAACAGATTTGTATGGTTTGATTCTTTCTCCTTTGCCTGTGCATTTTTTATGGTGATAGCTTAATTATTTGTAGTCACCTCTAGCCCAGGTGTATGGGAAATGGTGCCTTTTGCCCTAGATATTCAATCTCCCCTATAGCCTGAAACCAAAGCCAAACCTCCAACATCTTGTAAGTGCCCACAGCCAGGAGCTTTCTGTCTCACTGCTTTGGCACTCACCAGGCCTGTGCTGGTTCCTTCTTACCCCCACCACTCTTCACAGCACAGCTGGGTCTGGTGTTCCTGGTCAGGAGAGGTTCCCTTGATCTTCCTGGGCTCAGACACTCAACTCCTCTTGCTATCCAACAATAAAAGTTCCTGCGACTGGGGCCAAGGCAGCCTCTCAAACCAACTAACCCCCAGGGCTTGCTGCCTGTTGTTTAAGAGGCTTGCAGCTTGCTCTCAAAATGGAACCCAGCCTGGAGGTGTTTACTCTTGACAAAGACCAAATCTCATGCTAGAATTTTTCTTCCAATCTTCTCAAATTGTCCCAAAAGGACCCCAGCTTTGCCCCTGTTATTATGTATTTCCACCCACACTTTGTTCACCCTAAGGTGCTATTTTAACTCTTTTGTGGGAGAAAATCTTGAGAGTTTGGAATTTTCCAATCTACTCCGCCATCTTCCCAGTATCCTCTATTAATGTTCTTTTCAATGGCTTATAGTTGGTATGATTTTATTGTTGTTGTTATTCAGTCATTTCACTTGTGTCTGATTCTTCACGACCCCTTTTGTGGTTTTCTCAGCAAAAATGTTAGAGTAACTTGCTATTTCCTTCTCCAACTAACTTTACATATGGGGAAACTGTCGCAAATTGAATTAAATGACTTGCTGAAGGTCACACAGCTAGTAAGTGTCTGAGCCTGGATTTGAACTCAGGTCTTCCTGACTCTAAGTCCATCCACTCCACCACCTAGCTGCCCAAGTTGGTATTAGAGGTGAACATTTTTCATATGTAATTGCTGCAGTAGAACTCAAATTTTGACATATGATTGATATATGAAATCCTGCCTGTAGAAGTAAGACCAAATGATGATCTAAGCCTTGTGTGGAATTTGATCTTGTTATTATGTATCGTATGCTGAAATAACCAGTGGAAGCCCCCCTTCTTAAGGAAAAGAAACATCTGAATTAAGTATGATGTTATATAATACTGAATTAGTAGTTTTCTTTGGAATATATCATACTTTTTTGCTACTTCTTGGTATAGCAGCAATCAGTTTGGCAGATACTTAGCACTTAGTAACTTGGGACTAAGTATGGAATAACCCCAAGTTACTAAGTGCTAAGTATCTGCCAGATTGATTGCTGTTACACTTGGTTTGATAATTCCTCTTCATTTTACTCCTGTTTGATTAGAACTGGGATACTGTGTTTCATTCTGGGTGCCACAGTTTAAGAAAGACATTGCTAAGCTAGATGCTATCCAGCTGTGGACAACCAGAAATGTGAATTCTCTGTCATATGAGGTTCAGTTGAAAGAATTCAGAATGTTTACTTCAATAGCCAGTTTTTTAAACTTTTCGCATTCAGGTTTTATCTCCCCTGCTCTAAGGAAGAGAAGCTTTTTAAAGGTCATACTAAAGATGGTTTTGAGGCTCTGAACTAAACAGGTTGTGCTCTCCTAAGATATCAACCTCCTCCCAGGTTCGCTGAATATGTACCAAAGCTGACCTGTACCAAAGGAAGAAAATTCATAAAAATTGTTCATAAACTCCCAGGCCTGTACTCTGGCAAATCAAGACCTCCAAAGCCTTCAAAAACACATCAGATAGATCAGGGGTCTCCAAACAACAGATTTAGATCAAATTCCCAGTTACTTGTTTTTGTTTGCTGTGCAGTCATTCTAGTCATATGACCTTGTGACCCCATTTGGGGCTTTCTTGGTAAAGATACTGGGGTGGTTTCTGTTTCCTTCTCCAGTTCATTTTCCAGATGAGAAACTGAGGTGAATAGGGTAAAGTGACTTGCCCAGGGTCACACACCTAATAAGTGTCTGAGACCAGATTTGAAGTCAGGAAGATACATCTTCCTGACTCTAGGTCCAACACTCTATTTGCTGTTCTACCTAGCTGCACTGTTTGTTTTTGTAGGCCTATTTAAAAAGACAATTACACTTTATTTCAAAGTGGAAATGGCTCTAGGGGCCATACAAAAACAGCTTGAGGATCAGATGTGGCTCATAGGCCACAGTTTGCTGATCTCTAAACTAGATTGTTATCTGTGTCTCAAAGGAGGTGAAAATTCTATATAGACAGGAAAAATCTCGTCTCAAAATTGCTGTGCTGCTGAAAATTCACTACTACTTGTTCTCCACAGAAGTGTGAACTCTCTATCTTCCTGCATGGGGATATGGAGGTTCTGATTAATCCTGGGAGGAAACCAGGAAACAACAGTCTTTCGGAGTCTTTCTCTACCCTCTTCTGTTCCAGTCATGTGTGCTATACTGCTTCATTTGGTTAAGTAATTTATGACTTAGGCTTTCTCTTTTTTTTTCTTTTAGTGGGCCAATGTTAACATAGACTCATTCATTCAGATAAGATTCATTATTCACTAAACGGGAGTGAACAAGAGAGACTGAACACTTTTCTAACCTCCAAAATTTGTTCTTTGAATCCAGGGCAACTGATGATAGGAACTGTCTGGAATTATTAGTTTAACTAATGACCTTATCATGTGAGGGAACATTAGAAGAACATAATTACATTTATCCAAGTCATTGACAAAAAAGGTTAGACAACACAAGGCCAATTTTAGATCTCTAGCGTACTCTTCTGGAGACTCCTGCCAAGGTAAAAGATTGATGTAGATGTTAGGTTGAAATTATGTTAGTTTGAAGCTGTCAAGTTCAAGTTCTGAAGTACTTCTGTCAAATACCTGGCTCACACAGTTACCCTTAGAAGATAGAAGCACTCTTAGAAAATGGTGTGGCAGAAATTCAACACAGACCAACATCTTTCACCACATATCAAAGTATCAAAATGGCATTTAGACTTAAAGGGTGAAGCCATAAACAAATTAGAAGAGCAAGAAATAGTTTACCTGTCAGATCTATGGAGAAGGAAAAAAATTTATGACCAAACAAGAAATAGAGGACATTATGAAATGTGAAATGGATAATTTTCATTATATTAAATTTAAAAAGTTTTGCACAAAGCTAATACAGCCAAGATTAGAAAGAAAAGCAGAAATCTGGGTAACAATTTTTACTGCCAGTGTTTCTGATAAAGGCCTCATTTCTAAAATATTTAGAGAACTGCATCAGATTCATAGGAATACAAGTCATTCCCCAGTTCATAAATAGTCAAAGGATATGAACAAGCAGTTTTCAGAGGAAGAAATTAAAGCTATCTATAGTCACATGAAAAAATGCTCTAAATCATTATCAATTAGAGAAATGCAAACCAAAGCAACTCTGAAGTACCACTTCACATTTATCAGAATGGGTGATATGAAAGAAAAGGAAAATGATAAATGTTGGGAAAGATGTGGGAAAATTAGAACACTAATGCATTGTTGCTGGAGTTGTGAACTTATCCGACCATTCTGGAGAATAATTTGGAACTATGCCCAAAGGGCTATAAAACTGCATAGTTTCTGATCCAACAATAGCACTACTAAATATATAATCCAAAGAGATCATACAAAAGGGAAAAGGATCCATATTTACAGAAATATTTATAGCAGCTCTTTTCTGTGGTGGAAAAGAATTGGAAATTAAGGAGATGCCCATCAATTAGGGAATGGCTAAACAAGTTGTGGTATACGAATGTAATGGAATATTATGGTTCTATAACAAATGATGGGAAGGAAGATTTCAGAAAAACCTGGAAAGACTTGCTAATGTTGAATGAAGTGAGAAGAACCAGGAGAACAATGTATACAGTAACAGCAACCTTGTGCAATGATCCATTTTGATAGACTTAGTTCTTCTCAGCAATACAATGATCTTACACAATTAAAAAAGACTCATAATGGAAAATGCTATCCAAATCCAAAGAAAGAACTATAGACGGTGAATGCAGCTCAAAGCATATTATTTTGCTTTTTTCTTTCTTTCTTGTGGCTTTTCCCTTTTGTTCTGATTCTTCTTTCACAACATGACTAATGTGGAAATATGTTTATATATGATTATACTTCTATAATCTGTATCAATTGCTTGCTGTCTTGGGGAGGGAGGAGAGAAGGAGGGAAGTAGAAAAAAATTTGGAACTCAAACTCTTATGAACATGAATGTTGAAAGCTCTATATATAGTTGGAAAAATAAAATACTATTAATTTGGGGTTGGGGAAGAAGATAGGAGCTGTCACCGGGTGGTTATGTGCAGAGAACTGGTTATAATCCAAAGACTTTTCTAGGATTTTGTGGAGATTATTGGGAGTTTGTGAAGAATAATGACAGCATCGCTAAGCCTGTCAGAATCCTGAGCAAAATTTTAGCATTAGAAGGGATATTAGTGGATGAGGGCTTGTGGGTGGAGCCAAGATGGCGGCGTAGGAGCAGCAACATATCGCAGCTCTCACATAGCCACCCCAAAATACCCATAAAATATGACTCTGAACTAATCCTAGAACTCCAAAACACACACAAATATACTTTCCACTAAAGTCAGCTCGGCTACAAGGAACCATATCAG
>JAQQSU010004942.1:0-13942 GCA_028627135.1 Pseudochirops cupreus | reverse complement strand
AATTGCTTCAAAATTAGATTAGAGCAAATGGAAGCTAATGACTTTATGAGAAATCAAGATTCAATAAAAGAGATCCAAACAAATGAAAAAAAAGTAGAAGGCAATGTGAAATATCTCACTGGAAAATGACTGACCTGGAAAATAGATCCAGGAAAGAGAATTTAAAAATTATTGGACTACCTGAAAGCCATGATCAAAAAAAGAGCCTAGAAATCATCCTTCAAGAAATTCTCAAGGAAAATTTCCCTGATATTCTAGAGCCAGAGGAAAAAATAGAAATTGAAAGAATTCACTGATTGCCTCTTCAAAAAGATCCCAAAAAGAAAACTCCTAAGAATATTATAGCCAAATTCTAGAGCTCTCAGTTCAAGAAGAAAATATTACAAAATGCCAAGAAGAAATAATTTTAATATTGTAGAAACACAATCAGGGTAACACAAGATCTAGCAGCTTGTACACTAAGGGATCAAAGGGCTTGGAATATTACATTTGGGATGTCAAAAAAGCTAGGATTAAAATCAAGTATCACATACCCAGCAAAACTGAACATAATGTTTCAGGGGAAAATATGGTCATTCAGTGAAATAGAGGACTTTCAAGTATTCTTAACTCAAAAACCAGAGCTGAACAGAAAATTTGACTTTCAAATATGAGAAGAGAAGCATGAGAAGGTAAACAGGAAAAAGAAATCATAAGGAACTTACTAAAGATGAACTATTTACATTCCTACATGGAAAAACAATAATTGTAAGTCATGAAACTTTCCTTAGAATGAGGGTAGTTGAAAGCAGTACGTATCTGTATCTGTTTCTGTATCTGTATTTGTACATGTATGTGTATGCGTATATGTATATGCATGTATATATATGCATGTCTATGTCTACATACATATATATATATGTATGTGTAGGAGAGTGTATGCACATATGTGAGTGTGTGCATGTGTGTGTACATGTATACATAGAGGGCTCAGGATCAGTTGAATAGGAAGGGATTATATCTAAAAAATAAAATTAAGAGGTGAGAGAGGAACATAATGAAAGAAGGAGAAAAGGAGAGATAAAATAGGGTATATTATCTCATACAAAAGAGGCAAGAGAAAACTGTTACAATGGAGGGGAAGAGCAGGAAGGTAAAAGGGAATGAGTCAACTTCACTCATTCAATTTGGCTTAAGGAGGGAATAACATTTGGGTATCTTGCCCTACAGGGAAGTGGGGGAAAGGCCATAAGAAGGGGGATGATGGAGGAGAGGGCAGGTTGAGGGAAAGGGTAGTTAGAAACACACATATTTGAAAAGTTACAGGGTTAAGGTAGAGAATGGAATGTATGGGGGGTAGGATAGGTTGGAGGGAAATGTGGTTAGTCTTTCACAATATAACTACTATGGAAACGTTTCCCATAACTATATCTGTACAACCTATGCTGAATTCCTTATTTTCCAAGTGGGGATAGGTGAGGAGGGAAGAAGGAAAAGAACCTAGAAATCAAAGATTTAAAAACAAATGTTAAAAAATAAAGTGTGTTTTTTTTGCATGCAACTGGGAAATAAGATACACAGGCACTGGGGTATAGAAATCCATCTTTCCCTACTAGAATGTTAGAGGGTGTATGGGGAAGGATATAAGAGAGAGCAGATTGGGGAAAAGGGTACTCAATAGGCTTGCTATCTTGGGGTGGGGATAGGGGAAAAATGAGGAGAAAATTTATAACTCAAAATCTTGTGGAAATGAATGATGAAAACTAAAAATAAATTTAATAAAAATAAATTTTTAAAAAAATAGAGTCCCGGCCCTGGAGTCAGAAGGCCCTGAGTTCAAATATGACCTCAGAAAATTGACACTTCCTAGTTGTGTGATCTTGGGCAAGTCATTTAACATTTAATCCCAATTGTCTTGCCTTCTCCCACCTCCAAAAAAAGAAAAAAATAGAAACAAATGTCATGGGGGGCTCTTGGAGCCTCATATTGGAGGATGGAATGATACTGGAGCCATCCCACTCTTGAACACTTCTTACCCCAATGCATTTTCTGCCTTCATAGACAAATTTTACAGTATCTGTCACCTTCTATCTCCTTGCAAGTGAAGGATGTGGGAGGTAGGGGTGGAAGGGAGAAGTTTCAAGCTGCTAAAATATTTTAGAAATATATTCCCTGCTGGTTAAGGTTTCTTGGCTTAGAAGGCATGTAGAATGTGCTCTCTACCCAAAGTAGATAGCTCTTCTACCTCCTTTCCAATTATCTTGTCCCTGACCAGAGCTCTGAAAATGCCCCTCCCTTCCACCTGGATCTACAACTGAGCAGAGAAGAGTTCATATTTTTATTTTATTCTATTTTATTCTATTCTATTTTATTTTATTTTATTTTTTGGAAGGGAAAGGCAAGGCAATTTGGGTTAAATGACTTGCCCAATGTCACATGGCTAGTAAGTGTTAAGTGTCTGAGGCTAGATTTGAACTCAGGTCCTCCTGATTCCAGGCCCAGTGCTCTATTCACTGTACCACCTAGCTGCCCAAATTGTTCACATTTTATTAGTAGCAGAATGAAAAGGAATCCTGAGTGATAAACTTACCTCAGAACTCTGTTAAAGCTAGGTGCATATCCTAGGGCATAGTCCCTTTGATTCTTTCTTCCCAATATGGGTCTTGAACAAGGGTTCTACGCCCTGTTCATTCTGCACAGGATCAGAACTTTAGATATTTCCTGGCAATCCTCTCTGAAAAAGATGGAAATTCTCACTCCTTGTAAAGCCACACATGAACAGCTTTCCAGAGGGCTGCTGCTGTGAACAGCTTTCAAGGTTCTGATTACATAGTATAGCAAATTCTCTATTTATTCAATAACAAATCAGAGCAACACATTCACAGAAAATCAAGGTATATCATTCACAATGTTACAATTTATCACAGAAAATCAAAATACAGCACTCACCATGTCACAACTCAACAACTTATCACTAAAATGGCCACATACTTTTCACCAAAGTGGTCACAGGGTTTTCAACAAAGTACAATCATTTAGTAACTCAATCATTCCATCATCCTTAAGGAGGCTTGCCTCCTCAAGGGACACAAAGTACAAAAGTTAAAGTCCTCTACCCATGGGATGTAATTAAGTTACAACTTCAACAGTCACTACTCAGTACCCTCTTAAGAAGGGGTAGTGGAAAGTACAAAAGCCATACACCCCTAGGTCATAAGTAAATTACAATTTTATCAGTCACTACTTAGACAATTTCATCAGTCATTACTTAGTATCCACAGAGAGGTCTTTTCCTCTTGACTCCAGGCAAGCTTCCAGCTTTCGTGGTCCCTCAGTTTACATAGTATAGCAAACTCTCTATTTATTCAATAACAAATCAGAGCAAAACATTCACAGAAAATCAAGATACAGCATTCACAATGTTACAACTTATCACAGAAAATCAAAATACAGCACTCACCGTGTCATTTAGTAACAATCATTTAGTAACTCAATCATTCAATCATCTTTAAGGAGGCTTGCCTCCTTAAGGGTCACAAAGTACAAAAGTCCAAATTCTCCACCCATGGGGTGCAATTAAGTTACAACTTCAACAGTCACTACTCAGTGCCCTCTTAAGGGGTAGTGGAAAGTACAAAAACCATTTACCCCTGGGTCACAAGTAAATTACAGTTTTATCAGTCACTACTCAGTATCCTATTTCATCAGTCACTACTCAGACAATTGCATCAATCACTACTCAGTACCCATATAGAAGTCTTTTCATCTTGACTTTGGGCAGGCTTTCAGCTTCCATGGTTCCTCTTCCATGGTCCCAGCTCCTGCCTGAATCTAACCAACTGCCAACTGTGTTCAAAGGTGGACAGCATCCAGTTCCTTCTCTAGCTCTCCATGCAGTTCCTGCTTCACACTGAAGCTCACAGCATCCAGTCCACCCCAAATTCTTCACAGTCTCTATTCCCTGGAAAACAAGGCTTAAATAGGCCACAATAACATTCATATGCATTAACAAAGACACAGCAACATTTGTGCAATGTACAGGTTCCACAGTCTTGCTTCCTCAATCTTTGGCAGCTCTAGCTGGCCCTTAGAAGTCCTGCCACCAAAAGTGCCAGCTTGCCAATATAAAGGGATCTTCACGTTTCATTACTATTACAGTCTTGTAGCCTACTCATGGAGACTAGACTCCCCTTCCTGTCTTGGAAAATGTCACAACTTCATGCACTCAGGATTATAAAAAGTGTACTAGATTGCCTCCATTCATAGATTGCCTACTATGTGTGAGACATTAGGTTAAACCAAAGATATGGAGGCAAACATGAAAAAGACCCTACTCTGAAGGAGCTTATATTCTAAGGGGAGAAATAACATATGAATACATAATTAAGTATAACAAGTAAGTAATTGGGTGGATCACTAAGAGACGGCATCAGAAAAGGACTTACTCTTACGTACTCTATGAGGTAGAATGTGACTTGCACTTTAAGGGGAACCAAGGATCCTGAGAGTCAGAGGTGAATGGGAGTTTGGCTGTACAAAAACACATAAAGGAGGGATGGAATGTCAAGTATAAGCCACAGAAGGAAAACTAGTTTCATTGTATTGCAAAGTTTCTTAAAGGGAAAGCTGTATGATAAGCCTAGAAATATTGACTAAAGTCAGATAGGGAAGGCCTTTAACTGTCAAATATAGATATACTAATACTACTGATGCACCTAGATTGCAGAGTAGATAGAGCACTAGGACAGGAATCAGGAAGTCTTAAGTTCAAATTCATCTTCAGATATTTACAATTTATTTGACCTTGGGGATTTCTCTTAATCTCTATTTGCTGAGGGCCCAGCTAGGTGGTACAGTGAATAGCATGTTGGGCCTGAAGTCAGGAAGACCTGCATTCAAATCTGGCCTCAAATACTTACTATCTGAGTGACCCTGGGCAAGTCACTTAACCTCTGTTTGCCTTAATCCACTAGAGACAGAGATGGCAAATTGCTTTAGTAACTTTGCCAAGAAATCCCCACGGACAGTATGGTCTGTTGGGCCACAAAGAGCTGGACATGACTAGACAACTGAACAACAACAAGGAATTTATATATTTACTATGCTAAGTATTTTTACAAATATTACCTCATTTGATCTTCACAACTGTCCTGGGAGTTAGGTTATTATCCTTACCTTATAACTGAGAAAACTGAACCAAAGTGAGGTTAAGTAACTTGCCTAAAGACAAACAATTAGCGAGTATCTGAGACCAGATTTGAACGCAAGTCTTCTGACTCCAGGCCCAGCATGCTGTTCACTGCATCACCAGCTTGCCTCTTAGTAAAAATCAAAGTTGTAATTTGGACTGAGGTCCTCTGAATCTAAAGCAAGCTTTTGTTTCAAGTTTTGTGTTTTGTGTTTTCCCTTTGTTCTTACACCCTGACATAATTGTTGAGGAAGAGTATGAATGTAATTCAAATCAAACGTGATCTAGAAGACTCAATGAACATAAAAACAAAACAAAAACAGATTCTTGTATACATTAAAATAGGAACTTCTCTCAGATTGAACAATATGTTCTTAATAATAACAGACATACATACAAATACATCATTCTGGAAGGTATGTACACATATCACATATTATAAATAAAATTTTGTTTACTTATGGGCAACTTGGTGGCACAGTGGATAGAGTGCTGGGCCAAGAGTCAGGAAGCTTCATCTTCCTGAGTTCAAATCTGGCCTCAGAATTTATGAGCTATGTGCCACTGGGCAAGTCACTTAACACAGTTTGCCTCAGTTTTGTCATCTGTAAAATGAACTGGAGAAGGACATGGCTAACCACTCCAATAGCTATGTCAAGAAAATGGGGTCATAAAGAGTTGGACATGACTAAAATGAACGAACAAGAAATATATACATAGATGTATGTATACATATATGCTTAATAAATCTACAAACTTATAAGTCATTAAAATAAGGTATACAACATTTTCTATTTGTAATAGAAATAATTCCAAGAGAGTGTGAGTTAAATATATTTGTGATTAATAGAAAATACTAATTAGCACTAAAATATAAGCATATTTACTAATAAAATTGTATCAACATTTAAGAGCAATAAGAAATACGTTAGGTGAAAACAGAAAAGGAATTGCTAATTCAAAAGAAAAAAAATCTCATCTATACCCAAAAGATTAAATCTCAAGCACTTATCAAAATTAGTAATCAGTAACTGCAATATAATTTGCTTCAATGACTAGTTTTGATAATTGAAATGTACTTAGAATATTTACTTAGATTTCACTCTTTCCAGGCAACGTCAAAAAAGAAAAAGAACAATAAGCAAATTAATATTATTACTTACAATGATATATCCAAAGTAACTGAAACCCCACAATAAAAATTATTGCAGTAATGATCAGAAAACAAACTTGATAATGGGTTATTTATAGGACAATAGTCTTAATGTAAAATGATATAACCAGACCAAAATAAAACAGCTGTAAGCTCAAAATGAAAGCAGAAATGGTAGCAATGATCAAACTGGAGAAACACTGAATATAAAAAGCCAATGATATCATATTATGTTGTAGGAGGAAAATGAATAATGAACATATCCTTTACAACACTAATTTGATAATCTTATATAATATTCAAAATTCTGCTTAAAAATAATGATACTATAAAAGAGATTAGACAAAAATTATAGTAATAAGAGGGGATATCACCAGTCCATTGTCAGAATATATTAAATCAAATAAGCAATAAACAGTAATAACACATCTCTATTGCTTTTTTTTTTTTTACTAAGTCAGAGATCCTTGTGGAATATACCAGGGATCTATGCTTTCTTTTGAACTGTTGGACACTTTCATCAATGGCTTTGATAAAGGAATGAACTGTAAACTCATCAGATCTGTTGATGAGGTGGGTTTCCCTTCTTTGGAGATCTTCAATCATAGGTTAGAAGACCATTTGGCAGAGATTATAATGGGGATTTTTTTAAATCATTGGACTAGATTGCAATTGAAAACTTTCAGGAAAATAACATATATGGAGAGAAAAGTAAATGGGAGAGACTGAGACTATACATTCTCTTCAACTGCATATGAATTTTTAAAAATTGAATATATAATCTATCATAAAGAAATCTTGCTTAATTCAAAAGGGCAGAAATGTTGAATAGTTCATTCCTGGAACACAATGCAATAATATTTGAGTTAAATGATAATAACAAAAAAGGATTTTGAGAATCAGGTAAAAAAAAAACCATATTATGAAACATAGGGACAAAACATAATCAATATATCTAATAGATATTGATAGATCACACAGTGGTGCATAAAGCATAAAAATGAACAGAGTGATTCTTCTTAAATATAAAAATAAAATTACCTATCTCACCAAAACATCAAAATAATATATAATTTGCAATAAAAGCTCCCTGAGGACAAGTTTTTTTGCTTGTTTAGCTTTGGGTTTTACTAAGAACAGAGTTGGATGTAGACAGCTTTTAATATATTGAATTGAATAAAGAAATGTTAGCCTTCCTACAAAAAAAAAGTACAAAAGAAAGGAGGTTAGATTTACTTCTTGTTTTGTTTTATTTCTTTTTTTATGTTGCCTGGAAAGAATGGAACCTAATACCCTTTAGAAAAATTCACATTTTTATAGGAAAATTATAAAACTATAATGACTAAAATAAAGTGGGACAATAATTAGAAGGGTAAGAATTGTTCATAGAAGATTTAGATAAAAAACATTAAAATGACAGCACTTGCTAAAGTAATTTACACATTTAAACTATTTCCAACACAAAAATACAACAAGCTTCTTTCATAGAACTGGAAAAGATGATAGTGAAATTTATGTGGAAAAATGAATCTGGTAAGAATATCAAGGGGAAATCCATATATGTGTGTGGGCAGTATTGATGAAGCATTATTCTACTTTACATTCTCAATGGTCTGATCAAACTGGCTTTCTTGTATTTTGTTACACATAACACTCTGCGCCCAGTCTCTGTGATTTTGCAATAATGGTCTCCCAGGCTGGTAAAGCCCTCCCTTCTTCCCTGCTCCTCAAAAAACTCCTACTTTCTCTCAAGGATGAATTCAAATATTGTCTTCTACATTAATCTTTTCTTAATACCCAGAGCTTTCTGTGTCCCTTTCTCCCATGACTTTGTATTTTTGATAGAGAGATAGAAAGATAGACAGACGGCATAGATATGTGTATGTATATGCACATTACTTATATGCATGAATATATGTATATGTGTTGTATGGATCACTGCCCTCAATAAAATGTAAATTACTCAATGGCAAGAAGTGTTCCATTTTGGTCTTTGTATCTTAAGCACTTAGCACAGTGCCTAGTATATAATAAATATTTTATTATTTACAGATGTCTTGACCTGAAATCTCAGAGTGCAAAATCACAAAGAAGTTTCATTAAATTTATGTAGCAGTGGGCACAAAACAGACAAAAATAAAGGAACAATAAAGGTACCCAACTAAATATTTTGGAAGATTGGTGTTTGAAAAACCCATAGAAAACAAAAACTGAGCATATTACAATATTAGTTCATCTTTCAAATCATCTAGGTTGCTGAGAATGTTCTTTTGAAAATACATAGAAGGCTAGGGGAGGCATGCCTTTTTCTATTAATGGAGTGAATTGTTAGGGCCAAAATATAGTCATATTATAACCATATGAAATATATATATGTATGTACATAAATTTAATCCATACAACAAAAATAATATAATCAAAAGAAAAAGAACAGATTAGAAAGAATGTTTCAGGCAAATGTGGCACTTAAAAACTTAGCCTTATAATAGTTAAGGCTGTTATAAAAATTACAAAGGCAACTCCATCCTTCAACTTCCATAGTATTCTTCATCCAGTATTCCACAGGTCATCTTGTAGTACCTAGTGCTCCCATCTCTTAGATTACTTCATATAGCTCTTTGCTGCCCTAATGAATAAAATAGTCAAGGGATATGAAATGTTCACAAAAAAGTAAAATCAAATTATTACTAATAATAATTTGAAGAAATATTCAGTATCACTAGCAATAAAAAATTAAAAAGCACTCTGAGTATGCACCTAATACCCATTAAGTTGGCAAAAATAATTAAAACCAAAGAAACTATGCTGATGAGAGTGGATGAGGTGAAATAGGCATATTTATTCATTGCTGGTGAGATTAGAATTTATGAAAATCTTTTTCAGAGAAAAATTGGGCAATATATGATAAAATAAATAAATGATAAAATATGATAATTTGATATGATATGATAATATGATAAAATAATATGATAAAATAAAAATAAATAAATAAAATTTTTAAAAATAATCGTATCATCTGACCCTGTAATTCCGTTATTACAAATATATGTGTTGTCAAAAAGAAAAAAATGAGAAAAAGGAAAGATTTTTATACAGCACTGTTTTTGATTGTACTAAAATTTAGATATCATAAATGCCCAACAATAGGGCAATGGTGAAATAAACTATATTACTTTAATGCAATGCAATGCCAAAATAAAATTAAGACTGACAAATCTATGGAATACAAAGAAATCTAGGAAGACATTTATGAAATAATTCAAAGTAAAAAGAGCAGAACTAGAACAGACTACATACCAATCACAACTATGTATTTTTTTTAAGAACGGAAATGAAAAAGAGAATTGTGATAGAGATTTAGAGCTCATGAATGAAAATGTCATAACATTTTGTGAGTTGAAATTTATTTTAGTATAAATAATTGAATAGTAATTTTAATTCATTGAATTGAAGAAGCTATCTGGATAGAGTGCTGGGCCTGGAGTCAGGAAGACCTTACTTCAATGTGTTCTCAGAAATTTATTGGCTGTGTGATCTTGGTTACACAGAGAGTCATTTAACCC
Organism: Pseudochirops cupreus; assembly: GCA_028627135.1. Taxonomy (NCBI): domain Eukaryota; kingdom Metazoa; phylum Chordata; class Mammalia; order Diprotodontia; family Pseudocheiridae; genus Pseudochirops; species Pseudochirops cupreus. The sequence goes on along the minus strand of JAQQSU010004942.1, from coordinate 4,059 downwards.
CTTCTGCCCCAATTTTCTCAATTATAAATGGAGATAATAATAATAATACCTACCTCCCAGGGTCATCATGAGCATCAAATGAAATAATACTTGTATTTGCCATATTTTCTGGGGCAAAGTATGAGTTTGTTAAAAAAAATACTTTAATAAAAAAAATACACACACATAGGTCGGTACATTATTTAATTCTCCCTTATTTGCTGCTGGGGAGACTTTTCTATTCAAAAGTAAGTAGTGCTCCCATTATTAACAAATCAATAAGCACATGTTTGAGCACCACTTATACACTGGGCACAACACCATTAACCAATGAATGAAAAGATGATTGAGTGTCCCTGATACACTAGGCATGCATTGTATTAAAGCATAGTCCCTACCCTCAAAACATTATACTCTTCCATTTTTTTTCAGTTCTTGTGATATAATTCACCAATCCCTAAAAAAAATTAAATTCATTTAAAGCAGTTTAATGTTCCACTCACCTCTAATTACTTTAACCATACCTGTTCTAACCTTTGGTGGTTGTGGGAAATATAATTAGCATTTATGTAGCACCTACAGTGTGCTAGGCCTTATGTTAAATGATTTCTACAAACATTGTTTCATTTGATTCTCACAAAAACCCTGGGAGGTAGGTGCTATTATTAGCCACATTTTTTACCACATTATTCACCACATTTTACCACATTGAGGAAAATAGAGGTTAGGTGATTTACCCAGAGTCACACATATAGTAAATGTCTGATGGTGGATTTGAATTCAGGTGTTCCTGATTTTAGGCTGAAGATTACTCTATCATTGTGCCAACTAGATGCCTCTCCAATTTGAAGATCATTGCCTTTGATATCGAGAAGCATCTGGTTGCCTAATTACCGCCTCAACAGGGAGTTAATAATGACCAAGTATCAGTCTCCTATAACCAGTCACATGTTTTCTCGTATTGCTAGGACCTATATATCTTCTTTGCTCTGTGGAGCAAATGATCTTCAGGGTTATTAGAGATGACCACGGAATGGGAATTGTTCATAGAAGAAATAAACTTAAGCTAGGAAAGGTTTTATCCTTTTTAAATAAACAAACCATTTAAAAAGAAATAATTCTCAAATGCTTATCCTTAAGGGAGATGAGTTCCAAATGAGCAGTTTTCTTCCAGCAGGAATGCAAATACAGCATAACCCTAAGGAACACAAAGTCAATTCTATCACTCTCTCTATTTCTTGACTCTCCGGGGGAAATACTTTTTGTCCTATGTAGTTTTCCCCAGAAATGCCATCTGAAACTGTTAAAAAGCTAACACATGTTTGTGGCACTGTGGGGCCATGATTGCCTGTGGAATCTTTAGGAGACTGCCTTGACTTGTCTATCTGTTTCCTTCCCGTTCCCTTCTCATTCATTTGTATCGTTGTATTATTGTTTTTAGTAAAAAGCATTGCTTTATATTTAATTAGACATCAACTGTTTTTCTATGAATTTACTAGACATAAAAAAAAACAGAAGGGCTTAGTCATAATCTAGGTGCAGAGACTAGATATAATCAATGAAACTAATATTAAATGTCTGGTATGTATGAGTTAGTACTAGGAGATATTCCAACAACTAAACAGTATCTCCCCTCATGGAGCTTGCATTCTACTAGATAATAAAACAAGTTCACAAATAAGTAGGAAAGACAGGCATACCTGCTGAGGTATCTCCCTCTACCAACTCATGTGACCACTTCTCTGAAATGTATAGTCTTTATAAATTGCATAAATCAGTGGTGTCAAACTAAAATTGAAAGGGGGCCACTCAAACATACATGGGAATCCCTGGGGCAGAATACTGACCTAGGAAACCATGAGTTAACATTATGCATGTTCTTTTTATTTATCCTTTGAAATATTCCCCAATTACATTTTAATCTGATTCAGGCTGCACTCTGGAGTAGTGTTGGCTGCAAAGTACCTGAGCAGCAGTTGGACAGGATGACGTGTTTGATACCTCTGGTCTAGAACAATAAGAGGACTATTGACTTGCCCAGAGTAACATAGCCAATATGCATCACAGGAGAGACTTGAAATCAGGTCTTCCTGGATCTATCACCAGCCCATGCTGCCAGTCAGATATGCAAATACAAAGTTCAGGAGCAAATATACTGAGATCTAGAAAGTGTAGCAAGTAGCTCCTGAGATGAACTTTGGAGGGAGCTGCCGATTTCAAGAAGTAAAAGTATAACTCATCAGCATGGCATAATGGAAAAAATATATATGATTTAATCCCTGAATTACTGGTTCTGCTATTGGATATGGGCTGTCTTGGGCACACCTCTTAACATATTTTCCCTGGGTCTCAGTCCTCTCCTCTGAAAAGCCAAGATCCAGATTCTATGTTCTTTTTTCAGATTGAGAGTCTCTGATCCTGCGGCATCTTCTTCCTTACTCAAAACGTCTCTTGTTGAATAAGATCTATCTTTTCAGAAACCATATTAAGGATAATGGAGCTAACTAATGAAAAACAAGCTGGCACTGCAGATGAAGAGTCAGTCTCACATACAGGATTCCAGTCCTCTTTTAGCTAAATACTAGCTGTGTGACACTGGGCAAGTCACTCATACAATCAGGATCCCAAGCAACTCTAAGTGTAATGTGAAAAATAGTCATCAATCTGCATTGACATAATTTGCTTACGTCTTTAAAAAAAATGTTTATTTTTAGTTTTCAACATTCATTTCCACAAGATTTTGAGTCACAAATTTTCTCCCTGTCTTTCCCCTACATCCCACTCCAAAACAGCAATCCTACTGAATACCCCTTCTCCCAGTCTGCTCTCTCTTACATTCTCCCACATACTGCCTACAACTTTCTAATAGGGCAACATGAATTGCTATACCCAGTGCCTGTATATTTTATTTCCCAGTGCATGTAAAAAAAAAAAGCAATTTTTTTTTTGACATTTGTTTTTAAAACTTTGATTTCTAGATTCTATCCCTTCTTCCCTCATCACCTACCCCTACTGGGAAGACAAATGATTAAATCTAGGTTGTACATGTGTAGTTATGCAAAACATTTCCTTTGTAGATATATTGTGAAAGACTAACTATATTTACTTCCATCCTATCTCACCCTCCCACCACATTCTATTTTCTACTTTGACCCCATTGCTTTTCAAAAGTGTGTGCATCTAACTACCCTCCCCCCAATTCTGCCCTCCCTTTTATCATCCCCAATCTTATCTCCTTCCCCCCTTCTTTCCTACAGGGTAAGATACCCAATCAAGTATGTATGTTATTCCTTCCTCAAGCAAAATTCAATGACAGTAAGGTTGACCCATTCCCTTTTGCCTTCCCATTCTTCCCCTCCATTACAACAGTTTTCTCTTGCCTCTTTTATATGAGATAATTTACCCTACACTATCTCTCCCTATCTCCTTCTCTCATTATATTCCTCTCTCACCTCTTAATTTTATTTTTTAGATATCATCCCTTCCTATTCAACTAATCCTATGCCCTCTATCTATGTATACATGTACACATACATACACACATTCACATATGTATTTATACACACATACACCCTCCTATATAAACATATAAATGCATGTATATATGTATACATATACATATACATATACATATACATATACATATACACACACACAAATATACTCCCTTCAACTATTCTCACACTGAGAAAAGTCTAAGTTACAATGGTCATTTTTCCATATAGGAATGTAAATAGTTCAACTTTAATAAGTTCCTCATGATTTTTTTTTCCTGTTTACCTTCTCATGCTTCTCTCGCTTCTTGTATTTTAAAGTCAAATTTTCTGTTCAGCTCTGGTTTTTTTCATCAAGAATATCGAAAGTTGAGGGGGGTGGAGCCAAGATGGCGGCGTAGCAGCAGCAACATATCGCAGCTCTCACATAGCCACCCCAAAATACCCATAAAATAGGACTCTAAACCAATCCTAGTACTCCAAAACGCACACAAAGATACTTCCCACTAAAGTCAGCTCGGATACGAGGAAGCATATCAGCACTGCGAACCGAAAACCAGCCTGGCCTGAAGCCGCGGCTGTGCCC
>JAQQSU010004941.1:0-13942 GCA_028627135.1 Pseudochirops cupreus | reverse complement strand
TTCACCAGCTTTTCACCTACAGGCCTGATGGGTGTCTTTGGCATCATCACACACCTGGGGAACGTGGGCAGGGGAACTATCCCAGGCCATTCAATCAACCAACTTTGTTTGCCCATAAGTAGCAAAACCTCCCTGCACCTCCAAAATCCAATCCTGAGTCACTGTCCCATCTCCAACAGACAAATAAGAGAGGTGACCCAAACTGGGTCAAGTTCCCAAGTGTTGGAGTGCCTTTGTAACTTTGTTTGTGACATTGTTGTAACCTCAGTCTGTAAAAATCTCTGTGTGTGCCTCTGCTGAGACCTGCAATTGGCATCCCCCAACAAAAATAACACTGGGGGATGTGCAGGCAGTTTGTGTCCTCTCCCCTTCCTATGATCTTGTTAAATCATCCTATGTTAACCTGTGTGCCACTACCATTGAAATTGATAGGAACCAAGGGTTATCAAGCTCCAAACTCCTGATGTCATGTACCACTGGCCTCACTCCCTGCATTCCCATCCACGTTTTAGCAGACTCTAACTCCCCTGAAATGTGTATTTTGGTCCATGTCCTACCCCAAGATTTCTTTTACTCTGGGGAAGGGGGCCGTGAGCATTTTGGTTTGTCCACCAGAGCAAGAAAGGCCCCCAGTCTAGTTCCCCTCCTGGTGAGACTAGGTATTGCTGGATCCACTATTGTAGGCACAGCAGCTCTAGTTACAGGAAAGTTTTAGTATACTGCCTTGAACACCTAAGTGGATCAAAAATAGTAAAGAGATACTGGGGGGACAGGGTCCAACTGATTAGAGTCCCTATTTAATTGGTCCCCCTGACTGACCTCCCTTGTTGCAGCATTAGCTGGCCCCCTTGCCCTTCTACTCCTGAGTCTCCTCATTGGCCCTTGCCTTACTAATGCTCTCCTAAGCTATGTACATAAATGGGTCCAGTCTATTAAGCTATTGGTCCTGCGTACACACTGCACACCCACGAGTAACCAAGAATCTATGATTCGATTCTTTCCTAAAGAAAAGGAGGAATGTTATGGTCAGGAAACAGTTAAGTAATACTCCATGGAATTAGTAATCAGCCAGGTGAAACTCTATGAACCTGGGAAGCCTCTCTAGAATAATTTATCTTTACCTGGGAAGCCGGCCTAGGGTAATTTATCTTTTTCTTGCTCGGTCACCATGCCCTGTGCCCCTCCACTTACCCTACAGACCCCCTCCACTTGCCTTAGTAACCGCTTGTTTGCATCTATATGACAACCTGTTTAGTAACAAATTGTGTTAGTTGGATACGTAAACCAAAGAATGTATAAAAGGTTCTCCACCCCCAAACTCAGGGCTGTTCCCCCTTTATTGGCATGGAGTAGCCCCAGCTGGTAAATTAAAGCTCCTTAAAACTTTTTAATTCAGATTCTGTGGTCACTTTGTTAAGACTCATCAAGTCATGTCATTTCACCTCCTGTATTAGGTAATTTTTTTTATCATCCAATCTTCAGATTAGACCTGAGATTCCAGTTTAGGTACCTATGGATATAATAATTAGTATCCTTATCTCAGATTTCTCCCTATTTCAATCTATCTTCCTCACAGTTGACAAAATAGTTTTCCTTAAGTGAAGATCTGATCATGTCACTACCCTACTCAATAGGCTCCTTTTGTTCCTTATTGCTCCTAAGATAAAATAGAAACTCCTCTATTTAGCTTTAAAAGCCCATCCCAAAGATTCTATTCCCATCTATCTTTCCAGCCTCCTTGTTCAATACTCTCCTTCCCGCTCCCTCTACCCCCTCCCCTCATATCTTTCTTCTCTGTCTTTTCACCGGCCATCCACAGTGCTTGGAATGGACTTCTTCCTCACCTGGACCTCACAGTGTGCCGTTATTCCTTCAAGAAGTAGTTCAAGCCTCAGTCTTTCCTGAGCCCCTCACTGCTCGTCCCCACCTTCCTTGACAACTTAGTCCCGAACTGTCTGAAATCTGCTGCATGTGTGTTTGTTTTCTGTATATTCATTCTTTCTCTGCTTATGTATGCATTTGGCATCTCTCCATTACAATGGAACCTTCATGAGAACAGAGATTGTTCCTTCTTTTCTTTTTGCATCCCCAAACCCTAGCAGACTGTACCTGGCTTATGGTGGCTTCTTATTAATGCATGTTGAGTTGTTGATATATTGATAACAAAAGAAAGCAGAATGAGGACAAATGCTTACACGACGACCATGATAATGTAAAGGAAAACATGGAAAGACTTCAGACTTCTGATCGCTGTAGTGACCCATAGTGACTTCAAAAGACCAGTGTTGAAACCTGATGAGGCTTCTGGGCAGAGGGATATGGAATGAGGCATGCATTTTGAGGCAGTGGGAAATGAAAACTTTTTTTTAAAGAACATCAATAAATCTTAAAAAAATAAAGGAGTCATGCTAGTCTTATCTTATTTCTTTTTTTTGATGGGTCACTAAGCTAATAGATATGGGAAACACCATTGACTGTATTCATTCAAGAATCACATGCCTGGATTTCAGCAAGACATGGCAAAGTCTCTTTTTTTCTCTCTTTTTAAAAATTTTAGTATTTAATTTTTCACCAGTTATATGTAAACACAATTTTTTAAACATTGGTTTTTAAAACTTTGAGTTCCAAATTCTCTTTCTTTCTCCCTCCCGACCCCCACTCACTGAGAAAGCAAGCAATTCCATTTATGTTATATATGTGTAGTCATACAAAATGTATCCATAATAGTCATGTTATGAAAGAAAACATCCTTTCACCCTGTCCCTTCTCAAAAGTGTTTTGCTTCTGATTACCCTTTCCCCCAATCTGCCCTCCCTTCTGTCACTGCCCCCCTTCTCTTATCCCTTTCTCCTTCTATTTTCCTGTAGGGTAAGATAGATTTCTAAACCCCATTGCCTGTGGATCTTATTTCCCAGTTACATGTAAAGACAATTTTTAACATTAGTTTTTAAAACTTCGAGTTACAAATTCTCTCTCTTCTTTCCTCTCTACCACCCTTTTTGAGAAGGCAAGCAGTTCGGTATAGGTTATATAGGTAGTCATGCAAAACATTTCCATTAGAGTCATGTTGTGAAAGACTGTGTTTCCCTCCATCCTATCCCACCACATCCCGTTTACTCTATTCTCTCCTTTCACCCTGTCCCTCCTAAAATGTGTTTGCTACTGAGTACGCCCTCCCTCTATCTGTTCTCCCTTCTATTACCCTCCCCATCCCCTTCCCCCTACCTTCCTGTAGGGTAAGATAGATTTACATACCAATTGAGTGTGTATGTTATTCCCTCCTTAAGCAAATTCTGATGAGAGTAAGGTTCACTCATTCCTTTTCACCTCCACTGTAAAAGCTTTTTCTTGACTCTTTTGAGACAATTTACCCCCATTCTACCTCTCCCTTTCTCCTTCTTCCAGTACATTCCTCTCTCACCCCTCAATTTTATCTTTTAGATAGCATCCCTTCATATTCAACTCACCCTGTGCCCTCTCTGTCTCTGTCTCTGTCTCTGTATTTGACCTCCAGAATATCATAGTTCAAACCCTCAGATCCCTGAATGTAGAAGCTGCTAAATCTTGTGTTATCCTAACTGTGATTCCACAATACTTGAATTGTTTCTTTCTGGCTGCTTGCAGTTTTTCCTCCTTCACCCAGGAACTCTGGAATTTGGCTATAACATTCCTGGCAGTTTTCCTTTTGGCATCTCTTTCAGGAGGTGATTGGTGGATTCTTTCCATTTCTATTTTACCATCTGGTTCTAGAATATCAGGGCAGTTTTCCTTGGTGATTTCTTAAAAGTTGATTTCTAGGCTCTTCTTTTGATCATGGCTTTCAGGTAGTCCAATAATTTTTAAATTATCCCACCTGGATTTATTTTCCAGGTCAGTAGTTTTTCCAATGAGATATTTCACATTGTTTTCTATTTTTTCATTCTTTTGGTTTTGTTTTATAATTTCTTGATTTCTGATAGAGTCACTAGCTTCCATTTGCTCCTTTCTAACTTTCAAGGGATTCTTTTCTTCAGTTTTGGACCTCCTTTTCCATTCAGCCAATTCTGCTTTTGAAGGCATTCTTCTCCTCATTGGCTTTTTGAACCTCTTTTTCCATTTGGTCTAGTCTATTTTTTAAGGTGTTATTTTCTTCAGTATTTTTTTAGATATCCTTTAGCAAGTTGTTGATTCATTTTTTATGATTTTATTGCATCACTCTCATTTCTCTTCTTAATTTTTCCTCTACTTCTCTTACTTGATTTTCAAAATCCTTTTTGAGCTTTTCCATGGCCTGAGACCAATACATATTTTTCTTGGAGGTTTCGGATGTAGGAGTTTTGTCTTTGTCTTTGTTGTCTTCTTCTGAGTGTATGTTTGGATATTCCTTGTCGCCAAAGCAAGTTTCTATAGTCTGAGTTTTTCCCCATTGTTTGCTAATTTTTCAAGCCAATTAGTTGACTTGTTAACACTTTAAGGTAAGACTCAGCTTCCAGGGTGGAGGGCGTACTCTCCCAAGTTTCAGTGGCTTTGTACAGCTATTTTCAGAGATACTTCTAGGCACCTATAAGTTTTCTGTTCTTTCAAACTGGTATGACCTAAGGAGAGGTGTTTGCTCCTCTCCTGGCATATGCTCTGGTCTGTGAGTGAACACAAGCACAATTTTCTGCCCTGGAACTGTGAGGAGGCTTCCCTCTCCATTACTGTAACAATTTCTGCTATGCCAGTGTTCTTCCTTGCTCCAGGACCACCACCCAAATCTGAGCATAGACAAAGCAGCAGAATCCTTCCTCAGTCCTAGCAAAAAAAACAACCCTGTGATCTCCTTCTGACCAGTTGTTCAATCCCCTTCCTGTCTGTGGGTGGAGAGCTCTGAAAGCAGGCACTGCCATTGCCATTACTACTACCACTGCCCTGCCCTGGGGCTGTGCTGGAGCTGGGACTGGACTGTAGTCCTTTCTCACTCAGGTCCAACAGACCTTTCCTAATAACCTTCTGAGTTGTTTTTGGCATTTGTGGGTTGAAAAGTCTGGAAACCACCACAGCTTCCAGTGACGCAGTCCCCTGAGGCCTGATCCAGGTTTCCTGGATCCTGGTCTATGTTGGTGCAGCCTGGACTAGACTGTGCTCCTCTCTCATCCCAGTGCAACAGACCTTTCCTCTCCACCTTCCAGGTTGTCTTGGGCTAAAAAACTGTTTCATTCTGTCTTTTTGTGGATTCTGCTGCTTTAGAATTTGTTTAGAGTCATTTTTATAGGTATTTGAAGGGATTGGGGGATAGATCTCAGGCCAGTCCCTGCCTTTACTCTGCCATCTTGGCTCCACCCTTGTAAAGTCTCTTTTAATTTATCTTTGTGAACAATGTGAAGAACAAGAAAATTTACGCTCAAATCTTTTTTTAAGTAGAATTCAACTGAGTAGGGAACGAAGAGACACTGTCAAACACAAGAATTCCTTAGGTAGTGAGCTAAATTTGAGTACAGTTAAATGGATTCAGAAATTATTGAATGATCAGACCCAAGGTAACTGATGATTGGGTTGATGTCAGCCTGAAAAGGGGAAGGCCAGTGACCATGGCCTCTTGAAGAATGCTACATAGCTCTAGTTTTAATCTTGTGGTGTTCACCATTTTTATCAGACTCAGAAAAAAGCATATGTGACATGATGATCAGATCTACAGATAGTATGAAACTAGAAACCATAGTTTATACATTGGATGACAAATTCAGGATGAAGAAGGATCTTGATGAGATAAACCCATGGGATAAAATTAACAGGATGAAATTTATTGTTACAAATGTAAAGTCCATCGCTAGGGTTCAAAAAATCTCCTTCAGAAGCACAAGATGGTATGTACTTAGAAAACAGTTTGTCTGAAAAAGATTAAATTTTAGTTGCCTTTTAAAGGATTGCATTCTAAATATGAGTCCAAAATGTCATATTAAAGTAAAAAAAGATAATGTAATGTTAGGCTATATTTAGAGAGATATCATATAAAGGATTAGAAGGATAATAATCCTTCTACACTCTATTTGCTGAACACCATCATGGTCAGTTTTCTGGGTGAAGAAGAACTTGGATAAGTTGGAGAACATCCAGAGAGAGTGGAAGAAAATAATGAAGGGTCTTGAGACCATCCCATGTGATGATCTTCTAAAGGAATTGGAGGTGTTTAACCTTAAGAAGAGAAATCTAGAGGAACATGACTGTTATTTTTAAATATCTGAAGTGTTGACATATGGAAGAGAGATTAGATTTGTTGTGCTTAGTACTGGAGGATATAATTTAGAACAATAGGTCAAATTTACAATGAGGTAGAATTCCACTCAATATAAGAAACAATTTTCCTTACAATTAGTGCTGATAAGGGTTACCTTGGAAGGTAGTTGATAAAGTTCTCCTTGACTGGAAGCCTTCACATGATGATTGGATGAAATTTTGTTAGGGATGTTCCAGAGGGGATTCCTGCCATCTAGTGAGATCTATAAAATCCCTACTGTCTCAGTTTCATTTAGGGAGACTCAGATTCCCATAGAAGAAATAGAACAGCCCCTGAAATGATAAAAGCAACAGTTTATTCAGCACATTTTATCTCACACAAGCAAAGACTTGAAGTTTCATTTGACATGCCCAGGTGCCTGAGGAAGGGTGCAAGGAGAGGTAAGAAGAGGAAGGCTAGGTCCAGAACACAGCCACCAGAGAGGTAAGGATACAACTGGATCTCCAGAAAGACAGGGGAGAGTGATAACCTAGCCAGTGGAGGAGCAGGTCTCAGCCTCAGATGGTTTTCAGGCCATGAGAGAAGGAGGAAAAAGACCAATCACTCAGAAAATAGTAGTATTCCCCATCCAGAAGCCCAGTTCCTTTCCATTTCAGTAGAAATACTTTGGGTTTCATTCAACAAAGTTTCATTCAACAAACAAGGCATTTCATTGAGAGCCATAGGGTATATCTTATTGGTTCCTCACTTAAGTTTTAACCTGCAAAGTTACCTGAGCAAAATGCTATGTACCAAATACAATGGATACAACAACAAAAATAAAAACAGTCCCCACCCTCAAGGGGGGTCATGTTAATAAGAGGAGATATACAATAGAAGAGCAGAAGGAAGCAAGCATTTAGTAAGTGCTTACATTGAACCAGGTATTAGGCTCATTTGATCCTCACAACCACAAGGTGAGATAGGTGCTATCATTATCCCCATTTCATAGTTGAAATTAGGGCAGACAAAGGTCAGGTCCCCTTAGCTAGTAAGTAGTTGAGGCTTAATATGAGCTTAAGTATACCTGGTTCCAGGAGCAGCCCTCTATCCCCTGGGCCATCTATCTGTCTCTGGAGCTGGCCAGAGAGGGGCATTTTGGTTTGGAAAGTTACAGGGATGATAAATGGAGCCATAGGGGTGGGAGTGGGGGAAGAGGGATGGCAGTGTAGATTCTGGTAACAGAATTTTAAATGTAGTCCAGACAGGACCTGTCTCTAACCTATGAATACTCAAAGCCACACAAAGCAGACCAGAGATAGGAGAGCCAGGAAAAAAGCAGCAGTTTAATTAATTACTTTCAGAGTGAGGAATGCTCTACGTGCTGGTGTGAAGGAACAGATTATATACATAAATCACAAGTGGGGAAGGAGGAGGAAGGAGGATTACAAAATAATCATATCTAGGATCTGATTGGTTTTTCACTGCAAGCCCACGAGTCCGTACTACAGTCAAGTCTTGGGCATTGTGATTGCTTACAGGATAGAGAATCAGAGTTCTGTAACAGCAACAGGTTCTACTGTCTTTAATTCACTTCACTTAAGGGACACAGGCACAGGAATGTAGTGATTGTGAGGGCATGGTCAAGGGTTTGATTGATCATTTCAAGATGCATTTTCCCTGACTCCCAAGTCAGAACAGGCAGCTCTGAGAAACCTAAATTATTAGCATATTCATTATACATATCATATCGATTCAGATGAAAATCATAATCCCCACCACATTTCCAATATCAGCAGTAGTATTGTTTTGAAATGGGAAATTGGCGCAGAATAGCAGCAGGGGAGGGTATCTGGGGAGTGGCCAAAGAAATGGGGAGAAGATTGGGAGTTGGGAGAATTAAAATGTGGCACAGAAACTGGTAGCCAGAGAAGATGGAAGGAGATCCAGAAAGGGGCAGAACAGGCATATGTCTAGAGAAAAGACAGTGTAACAGGAAAAATTAGAGGTTATTTTGGACACCTTCCAGCTCTGAGATTCTATGTTCTGTGAATCCAACACTCAATCTTTCATCTCTAGGACCTGGAGACGGCACTGTTTTCTTTTTGTGGAGGCTGGATTTATTCTGCTCCATCTATATTGTCTTATCAAGTCTCCTTGATGGCCAATAGTATAAATCTCCAAAAGAATCACCTAGGATGAGGACTGCCAGGCAAATGGTGAGGATGGGGGCAGGGGAGGCAGTAAGCATAGCTAACTGCCCCATGTGGGAAAAAGATTGACAACCTTGTTTTCATTAGCACTGTACTCTAACTGAGGAGGGAAAGGGTCATAGATATTCAGACATGGAACACAAGGGTTGTTAACATTGTGTGTGTGTGTGTGTCTCCTTGAAACTGTTCTCAAAATGTTTCTAAATAAATAAAATATTCAAGATTGAAAAAGAAAACAATAATGTTGATGGGATATGTTAGAATATATATATTTTAAATCCATGAGTATGAAGTTTAGAATCCCTGTACTAAAAGTTAACCTACTCCATCTACTCCCCTCCTCCCATTTCACAGATGAGAAAACAGAGTCCCAAGGAATGAGGGTGATTTGCCCAAGGTCACACAGAGACTACGTGGCAGAAGCTGGATTCAAATCCAGTTCCTAAAAAGTCCACACACATTTCCTCCTACCCTACAGGATTCACACTTTGTTCTAGATCATCAAATCCAGACAATAATAGATGTGCTTAATCAAACAATCCTAGGCAATTTGGAGATATATGTCTCCCAGTCCTTCTGTAAGGATCACAATCATTCTGTCAATTGTCCAAGCCTCTGTCCATCCTCTGACCTGCTATTGGACACTTTGGAGCTGTTGTTTTGGTTTCATAGCATCTGAAGGTTCCTCTTCCTAATTGGGCAGAACAATGGATAATTTCCATGGCAACAAAACAGAGTCTGTTGAGAAAGCACATTTGGTCTTATAAATAGACTCGTACATACCCTTCAGGTAAACATGTTTCTGCTTTGGACATCAGATGTTCCCCTTTCCAGGAATTTGCCCAGAACCCCATCCAGTGACCTCTTAATCATCACCCTACCCTTCCTAGAGAAGGTGGTCTTGTTTCTTTGTGATGGGAGCAGGACATAGGAGAGACTCTGGATCAGCCCAGCTAGCCTCAATCATAACTGTGAAACTGAGAAACAGCACCTGGTAGTGGAAAGATATCTGCCTTCAGAATCAAGAAACTTGGATTCAGATCCTAGCTGAGGCACTTGCTGACTGTCTTACCTGGAACAAATGATTTAAATTTCTCTGAGCTTCGTTTCTCCCTATCTGTCAAAGAGAGAAAATAATACTTGTGATATCCTTCTCCCACGGTTGTAGTGAGGAAAATGCCTTATAAACCTTCAAGTGCTAAACAAATCTGAAATTGTTATTATCTGCATGATCTGAAGCTAGTCATTTTGTCTAAGTCTCAATTTCTTCATCAATAAACATAAGGAGCTGGATTAGACAATCCCTAAGGCCTATTTCAGTCTAAATCCTATGCCTGGATATCAGTCATACTTCCCCATTCCCTTGTCTGAATATTTCTTTTTATTGAAATATTTTCTTTCCATATTATTTTACCCAAAAATATCCCTTTCCTCTCTGTCCCAGGTCTCTATTTTCTTCCCACTCTTCTGTTCCTTCTACTGTTGAGGTTTAGAGGTGCTGGAACCCCAAAATAGCAAAACCCAAACCTTCTTTCAGTCAAAGAAAAACAAGATTTATTTAAAATCTGACACATTGGCCAGACCCTTAAGGAATCTGAACATTTGTATCGCTAATATGAGTGCCAGATTGAATTTGAGCACTTTCATGGAAACAAGATGGATCTTACATACAGAAAGAAGGATTTAGGGTTGATCAAGTAGTCTGGGGTGATTAGAAGAGGGGTCTAGGGAGGATACAGATGAGAGTGGCCAGTAGGCTTGGGTGACTGTAGGTAAGAGGCCAGGAACCAAGAGAATGGGGTTTAGATAGGATCAAGGATGGGAAGTCACCACAGGCCGTCTGGAGGTAACTGATGATGAAGGCCTGGGCTAGGGTAAGGGTAACAGAGAATTGGGCATACAGAAAATGGAAGTCCAGGTGAGGGGATTATAACCTCAGGTGAATAAGGCCAGATCAAGTGGGAAGATTCAAGGAGAGTTCATGGGTGTTTCCAGAGCCTGTACCCTATCACTACTGGCATCCCTTCCCTTCCCCAGTCACCAACCCTGGTTACCAGGAGTCTACCTTTTTCTATGTTGTAGGATCATATCTTTGGAGCTTAACAGAGACTTAGAGGTCATTTAGTCCAACCTTTCCTCATGCTACAAGTGAAGAAACTGAGGCCCAGTTATGTGACTTTGGCCAAAGTCAGAAAGGTAGGAAGTAGTGTAAGGGATGATTGAATTTTGTTTCCACAGAAATTCTAATGTAAGAGATAAACTAATTCTGCAGTGGAGAGTCTAATTCTGTTGTGGTCACCTGTGCCAACCGAAAAGTATGGTTCAAGGAGACAAACAGGCTAAGTAATACACATTTTCATCATTTATTGCCTTAAAGCTAGCAGCTACGTGCTACAAGGAGCCAGAACCTAGGTTCTGACTGCCTGATACACTATTGACAAAGTTTTTATATGTTTTTGGACAATCCCAGGTTGTTTGCGTCCTCCAGATTTATGGTCTCCATATGTTTTCTATCAGTACCATGAATAAGGAAAGTTTCTTAGTTGTGAATACAAGACAATTGACACAATAGTGTCAGCCGGATCTCAAGATGTTTGTGTTTTTCCCCATCTGGAGTATGTCCCCAGGACAAAGAGAAATTCCATTATTCTGAATTTCCAAGCCTCCTGTCACAAAGGGGAGAATACCCATTGCTAACCTCGCCTGGTCTTTCCAGTTACAGACACAGGAAGGGGCACTTTTACAGCAAAGCAAACAATCTGATTGATTGGTTCAGGCTTGGGATCGTTCTGAGAGCCAAAAAATGATATTTAATTATTACCACCTGGTAATCAGCACATCTGAAAACAGACTCCTCTTTCTTCTTTTGTTCTGAGAAGGCCACCACTCCAGGTGTGGCTCACCAAGGATGAGGTCCATTGACCCAGACACTGTCTTAGATAATGTCTTTCTTATGGATATCCTGAATAAAGAAAATGAGGGTAAAAGGGGGGAATTGAAATGTGGAAATGAGAGAGGTAGACAGGGGTATAGACCCACACGTGGGTGGAGTTTATTATTTTCAGAAAGGCCGTGAACCCTGACCTGAGCAATAGAATGTAGGGTGGGAAATTCGAATCAGGATGGATTATAGAATACTTTGTAATTGTCTGAAAGGGGTGTCTCCTTATGGGTCACCCAGCCTCCTGCCATCTCTGGCAAGAGAACAATTAATAAAATCTTCCCTTAAATCACTGAGGTCTGTGTGAAGTTTTTTGGTAAGATGTTTATTTCTCACAAGTAGCAGAGACAAGATTCAAACCCAAGTTCTCTGAACTTGTGCTCTTTTCAATTGCTTTTTTACAAGTGTTAACTGAAAAGGTTTAAGGCCTGACTCTTCTCAGAAATACAAGTCTTCTAAGGACTTGAGAGACAGAGCAGCCTTTACCACCAAAGAATTGGAGCCCTAAGGACAGAATTTTAAGCTCATAATAGGCTTAAAGAGTTGATTTGTTTGAAAGGAGACTATGACCAACACATGTCAAATTATACTGTGCCTAAAGTACATTTCTCCACCTCCTCCTAATACTAGTACTCACAGCCCCATAAATCCAGCTTTTCTTATTTTTTAAAATTTATTTTATTTTCAATTTATGGAAGAAAACAATCATTTCCATAATAGTACAATAAAAATATGATTACATGAAACTGCCAATCTATCACATACAACTTGCTATTCCCTACAAATATACAACAAAATTATCGTGTAAATTTCTTCCCTTCCCACCCCCCCACAACTCTAACCTTGGGATCAGGGGAAATAATGGTAATTCAAAGAAAAAAAAAATAAGGTAGGAACACAGGTTACACACATGATGGCCTTTAAACACTTGAAGATTGCTATTATTCCCCCTTCTAAATGTTCTCTTCTCTTCTCAATTCACAGTTACATTTGCTCAGTATCTTATATATGTAAAGTACTATGGTAGGCACTAGAAATATGGTTCTTCATTCTCTAGGCTACATTTCCTGAGCTCCTGGTCCTGGTCTCCTTTCTCTAACCATAATCCAGTTTCTCAATATCCTTCTTAAAATGTGAAAATGTAGTGCCCAGGATTGTGTTAGAAAATTGCACTCCCAGTGTGTGTTACAGTTCACTCAAGGCTTAGCACCTTCATGAGGACACATGTGACTTTACATTACAAAATACATACTCATGCATCACAGGGGCAAGACTCTCTGCATTAAAATCATGTGCATACATGAGTGTGGTATTGCCAATTATACCTCTTTTGTTTACTCATTTGTTCAGAGGTATTTATTAATCATTAAGATTCCCTCCATGTCTAAAATCTAAGATTTTATGATCCACCTACTATATACTAAGTGCTAGGGGTACAAGGACAAAAATGAACAATCCCTTCCTTCAAGGAGCTTACAATTATTCTATTTCTGGGCAGGGAATAGAGGAAGACAACAAATATACAGAAATAAGAAACAAAATATGTACAAAGTAGATGCAAAGTGATTTCAGAGAAGGGACACTAACAACCTTTGAAGGGGGCAGTAGAGTTTAGGATGGGCATCCTATACAAAGCAGTGCTTGAGCTAAACCTAAAAAGAAGGTAGAGGTGAAGAGGGGTGCATTTCATTCATGGTTGAGAGCCTGTACAAAGGTGTAGAGAAGGGATAGAGATTGTCCTGTATAGGAAATGACAAGTAGACCAGGCTACCTAGAACGCCAACTGAATAAAGAACAATAATGTGAATGAGTCTGAAAAGGTATTATTCTTGTTGTTCAGTCATTTCAGACTCTTTATGACCATACTTGGGGTTTTCATGGTAAAGATACTGGAGTAGTTTGTCATTTCCTTTTCCAGATCATTTTATAGATGGGAAAACTGAGGCAAACAGGGTTAAGGGATTTTCCCAGGGTCACACAGCTAGTAAATAAATGTCTGAGATAAAATTTGAACTCAAGATGAGTCTTTCTGATCTCAAGCCCAGCACTCTATCCACTGTGCCACCCAGTTGGCTAAGGCAACATTTTGATGCACTTTAAAGTCCCTGCAATCTCTAAGTATGCAAAGAAAGCAGCTAAAATGGCTGTACTCGGGGGTGGAGCCAAGATGGCGGCGTAGCAGCAGCAACATATCGCAGCTCTCACATAGCCACCCCAAAATACCCATAAAACAGGACTCTAAACCAATCCTAGAACTCTAAAACACACACAAAGATACTTCCCACTAAAGTCAGCTTGGCTACAAGGAGCCATATCAGCACTGCAAACCGAAACCAGCCTGCACTGAAGCCGCGGCTGTGCCCCGGGGGCGACTGGACGGGAGGAGTGGAGGAGCTTCTCAGGTGAGCAGATTAGCAGCAGCTGCAAGTGGGGATTGCGAAAGGGGGACATAAGCAGTCCGGTGAAAGGCCTCCAGAGTGGAAAAGTGAAAGGCAGAGGTTTTGCACCCACCTCTGCTTTGTAGCTTCCCACCCGCGGCCTGCAGACAACAGGGGGACTTAGCGATTGTTTTCAGGCCAGTGCTCTCGCGTTGAGCGGCCTGGATCCGGATCA
>JAQQSU010004940.1:0-13942 GCA_028627135.1 Pseudochirops cupreus | reverse complement strand
AGGGTTTATATATGCGTACAAACACATATCTGAGTATGTGTATATAGGAGTACATAGAGGGCACAAGATCAATTGAATAGGAAAGGACAATACTCTAAAAGGTGAAATTCTGAGGTGGGAGAGGATTAGAATGAGAGGAGACAGGGAGAGACAGAATGGGGTTAATCATCTCATAGAAGAGGCAAAGGATAATTGTTACAATGGAGGGGAAGAACAGGAAGGCAAAAGAGAAAGGGTCAACTTTATTCTCATTGAACTTGGTTTAGGGAAGGAATGACATAAACTCTAAACTGGGTATCTTGTCACACAGAAGAGTAGGGGTGATGGAGATGAGAGGTGGGATGATGGAGGGGAGAGGGGGAGGGTTGATGGAAGTACACACTTCTGTAAAGGGACAGGGACAGGGACAGGGCGGAGAATAGAACAAGGGTGGGGGGGACGGGATATGAAGGAGGGACATATAATCAGTCTCTCACAATATGTCCACTGTGGAGAGGTTCTGCGTAATTACATATGTACAGCCTGTATTTAATTGCTTGTCCTTCCAGTCAGGGTGGGTGACAAGAGAGGAAGGGAAACAATCTAGAATTTAAAGTTCTATAATCAAATGTTAAAAATATATATGTATATATATACAATAATTATTATTATTATTAACTACATCCAACTGGGAATTAAGATACACAGTCACTGTGGTATGGAGATCCATCCTGCCCTACCAGAAAGGCAGAGAGGTGAGGGGGAGGACATAGGAGAGAGCAGATTGGGGGAGAGGGTATACAGGGGGATGGCTGTTTTCAGGTGTTGGGTAGGGGAAAGATGAGGAGAAAATTTGTAACTCAAAATCTCATGGAAATGAATGATGTAAACAAGAAAATAAATTAATTAATTGAAAAATAAATAAACAAATAAAGCCCAGTGACCTCACTTTACAGCAAACCTGTGGACTCAATAGGCATTTTAAGTTAGCTAACAGTTTGGTCTGTGAATAGTCAACTCAGGAACAAGTCTTAAATTCATATATATGTATATATATATATATCACTGTAAGAAAATTTGTCACATATTGCAGACTATCAATCAGAGTAAAAGAGCAATAGATAGGGAGGGGGAGAGACAGAGGTAGAGAGAAAGAGACAGAGAGACAGAGTAATTGGTGCAATGAGGACAGAGGATACTTTATAGTTCTTTTGAAACCTTTCAAAGACTTTTTCCCATTGTTCCAGTCAATCCTCTAAAAGAGAAAGCAAATAAGTCAAAGTAAGCTAAGCCAAAGTGACTGTTTAAAATAAGTCAAAAAAATAGCATGGAGAAAGGGGCTCACAGGGAAAGCCAAAGGCAAAAGAAAGCAGCAGTGATCTGGAGTAAGAGGACCTGAGTTCAAATTCTGCCTCTGCCAATAACAAACCTTAAGAAAGTCATTTTACTTTTCTGAGTCTTCCTTTTCCCATCTGTAAATTTTAATTCAGCAAACATTTATTGAACACCTATACGTCTTGCACTACATTAGGCACTAGAAATGAGGAGATTAGGCTAGACAATTTTGGGGTCCCTCCCTCTAAATCTATGATCCATGGTCATAGGTGAAAAAGAGTGATGAAGGGGAAAATATAAATGACCCCCTGTTTGGCTTTACGGGAAGGAGGGAATAAGGATTTGTGAAGCACCTGCTCTTTGCCAGGCACTGTATTATTAAGTGCATGCTTTTACAAGTATTAATTCCTTTGATCTTCACAACAACCCTGAGGTACATGCTGTTATTATCTCCACTTTGTTGCTGTTGCTCTTGATGCTGTAGTTACTCAGTTGTTTCAGTCATGTCTGACTCTTCATGACCCCATTTGGGTTTTTTTTTGGCAAAGATACTGGAGTGATCTGCCATTTCCTTCCCCAGCTCATTTTACAGATTAGGAAACTAAGGGAAACAGAGTTAAGTAAGGGTCAAGCAGCTAATAAATGTCTGAAGCTGGATTTGAACTCAGGTCTTCCTGACTCATGGCCTGATGCTCTATCCACTGCCTGACTTAAGGCTTAGTGCTATATCTACTTCATTGCCAGCTGCATCCATGCCTTTTTAGTTTGTGACAAATAGTTCCTATGTGACTGTATTTGCTGGCCCAAGGTCTGAAGTCTGAGAGGTATGGCTGGGTGTCCCCAGATGGGGGCTCTTTGGCATTGCTACAAAATAGCTTCTCTAGAGCAGTCTATTCAGTGTTGACTCAAGATGGCCCTTGTAATTGAGAATAACTCCATTCCCCACTCCCCTCCCACCAACTCCCTAGAAGCTAAAAACTAGAATCTAGAATCTTGCCTTTTTCAGAATTATTTTGGAGGAAAATTTGAGAGATGGTATTTTTGACTGCACTAAACTTAAGCAGCCTCAAAATTGAAAAATTAAATATCAATCCAAGGATATTAGGTTAAATCCTGGACCCCAAGATAGAAGATTCAGAACAAGCTTACTAGCCTTCATTAGTTATAAAATAAATTTACATCCAGTCTCACTAGAAGCAAACAGTTTTTATGAATTCTCAGATGATTTTCTGAAAAGCTGATGTTTTTATCTGGAGAGTGTTTAAACTTAACATAATTCATAGGAAGAGACAGCTAGTATTTTTAGATTTTGTTCTCATTTTGAAAATAGAGACACCAAATTCCTTCTAAATATCAGAAAGTAATTAGAGAAATGTTACCCATCTCTTGTCCCATTCTGATATCAAAACCATCTGAAAGGGCAAAAGAGCTCATTGGAACAGAATAACCTCTCTTAGAACTCAAAATTCAGACAACTCTAGCAAATAGAAACAACTGAGCTTTGCTCCTAATAAGCAAAAGAAAACCAATTAGTTAAAATAAAAAGCAAGTGGATGAAGAGAAAGCTTCTCCTTGGTCCTATCCCTACTAGCTATATAAATGTCATTGCTATCTATTATTGATGATAATTGTATTTCTGTCTTTGACCTACTGATTCATTCCTCAGACTCCTCCAGCACCCCTCAATTTCTGTTTGCCTTCCTTCCTTCCTTACTTCCTTTTTTCCTCCAACTCTTCAGGGAGGCAGTCATATTTCTAGTCTGGAAATTGGTTGATTCTTAGTGGAAACTAGAAGACCCAGTTTGAGACTATTAACAAGGTGCCATAAATTAAATTGTGTAATTTGTCCTTTGTTCTCAAAGAGGACCATGACATCAGGAAGATGATGCCGTGAGATGCAGGTGAGCTGGATTTAAGTGATAGAGGGCTGTACAGCCTCACTTTCTCCACCAGAGCCATCTGGGTGGAGATGTCCAAGACACAGTGGGAGATCTTGGCCTTTTTAAGCTAAGATCTTTCTGAGTTCTCACTTTAACTGGGACAACACCCATTCAGTGATTAGGGCTGTTTAGAAAGGGAAACAAGGAATGGCTCCATTAATGAAAAAAAAAAAGTGGGAGGGGAAGACCCTCAGGATTTCTGGACAAAAGAGAATCAATTACTATTTACATATACTGAATTGGACAACTGACTAAAAAGGGACTGTAATGATAGCTGACATTTATATAACACTTTAAGTTATGCATGCATAATCTCATTTGACCCCCAAAACAATCCTTTAATGTAGCAGAGCAAATAAAATTATCCTTATCTTATAAATGATGAAACTAAGATTCAGAGTAGTGGAATTACTCCTTGAAGTTCTCCAACCTAAGAAACAACAGAGCCAGGACCCAAACCACGCCTCTCTTTTCCTAGTGCCCTTTCCACTATGCCACTTAGTGATAAAAAAAGAGGCAAGAGGAATATTTACCAAGCGAGAGGCAGACTAAGCATTTTTTTTTGGACATGACCAACACAGGAAATTATTTTTCTTGATTTCATATATGAGAAAAAAGATAGATTTTCATCAATAGAAAAAAATTATACTATTTAAAAGTTTTCTGAGTTTTCTCTTTTTTTACACATCTTTTTTAAATTTATTTTTAGTTTTCAACATTCATTTCCAAAAGATTTTGAGTTACAAATTTTCTCTCCATCTTTCCCCTACCCCCCACTCCAAAATAGCAAGCCTACTGAATATCCCTTCCCCCAATCTGCTCTCTCTTAAATCTTCCCCCATGCCCTTTCTAACTTTCTAGTAGAACAAGATGGATTTCTATACCCCAGTGCCTGTATATCTTATTTCCCAGTTGCAGGTAAAAAAAAAAATTTTCTTTAACATTTGTTTTTAAAACTTTGATTTCCAGATTCTTTCCCTTCTTCCCTCCTCACCCACCCCCACTGGGAAGATAAGCAATTCAATATAGGTTGTACATGTGCAGTTATGCAAAACACTTCCATAGTAGTTATATTGTGAAAGATTAACTATATTTCCCTCCATCCTATCCTGCCCCCTACTTATTCTATTTTCTTCTTTGATTCTGTCCCTTTTCAAACATATGTGCTTCTAACTACCCTCCCCCCCAATCTGCCCTCCATTCTATCATCCTCCCTCATATCTCCTTTCCCCCTACTTTCCTGTAGGGTAAGATACCCAAATGAGTGTGTATGTTATTCTCTCCTTAAGCCAAATTCAATGAGAGTAAGGTTGACCCATTCCCTTTCATATTCCTGCTCTTCCCCTCCATTGTAACAGTTTTCTCTTGCCCCTTTTATATGAGATAATTTGCCCTATTCTATCTCTCCTTTTCTCCTCTAATTATATTCCTCTCTCACCTCTTAATTTTATATTTTAGATATCATCCCTTCCTATTCAACTGATCCTGTGCCCTCTATGTATACATGTACACACATATACACATACTCACATATGTATTCATACACACATATACTCTCCTATACATACATATATATACATATATATTCCCTTCAACTATCCTCATACTGAGAAAAGTCTCATGAGTTACAAGTATAGTTTTTCCATGTAAGAATGTAAATAGTTCAACTTTAATAAGTTCCTTATGATTTCTTTTTTCCTGTTTACATTCTCATGCTACTCTTGCTTCTTGTATTTGAAAGTCACATTTTCTGTTCAGCTCTGGTTTTTCATCAAGAATGCTTGAAAGTCCTCTATTTCATTGAATGACCATATTTTCCCCTGAAACATTATACTCAGTTTTTCTGGGTAAGTGATTCTTGGTTTTAATCCTAGCTCCTCTGACCTCTGGAATATCATATTCTAAGCCCTTTGATCCCTTGATGTAGAAGCTGCTAGATCTTGTGTTATCCTGATTGTGTTTCCACAGTACTCAAATTGTTTCTTCCTGGCACCTTGTAATATTTTCTCCTCGACCTGGGAACTCTGGACTTTGGTTATGATATTCCTAGGAGTTTTCTTTTGGGGATCTTTTTCAAGAGGCAATCAATGAATTCTTTCAATTTCTATTTTTACCTCTGGTTCTAGAATATCAGAGCAATGTTCCTTGAGAATTTCTTGAAGCATGATTTCTAGGCTTGTGTTTTTTTTATCATGGCTTTCAGGTAGTCCAATATTTTTAATTGTCTTTCCTGGATCTATTTTCCAGGTCATTTGGTTTTCCAATGAGATATTGCCTTCTATTTTTTCATTTGTTTGGATCTGTTTTATAGTATCTTGATTTCTCATAAAGTCATTAGCTTCCATTTGCTCTAATCTAATTTTGAAGGAATTATTCTCCTCAGTGAGTTTTTGAAATTCCTTTTCCATCTGGGCAATTCAACTTTTTAAGGCATTCTTCCCCTCATTGGCTTTTTGGGCCTCTTTTGCCATTTGAGTTCATCTATTTTTTAAGGTGTTATTTTCTTAGCTTTTCATTATTTTCTTGCATCATTTTCATTTCTCTTCCCAATTTTTCCTCCACTTCTCTTACTTGATTTTCAAAATTCTTCTTGAGCTCCACTATGGTCTATAACCAGCTCATATTTTCCTTGGAAGCTTTTGATGCAGGAGTTTTGACTTCATTGATTTTGTCTGGTTCCATCTTTTGATCCTTTTTGTCCCCAAAAAAGGATTCTATGGTCTGATTGTGCTTCCTCTGCTTAGTCATCTTGCCAGCCAATTACTTGACTTTTAAGCTCTTTACCACAATAGAACTCTGCTTCCAGAGTGCACAGAGCTATATTCCAAATCATTGGAGTTTACGCAGATGTAGTTAGAGCTCAGGGTGCCCTCTCTACAGACACCCCAAGCTCTGGCACACTGGCCACACATCCCAGGACCACCTCCCAAGACTGCGATACAGATCCAAGCAGGTCAAAGCAAGAGCAATGACTCTCTGAATGGTCACTTGGTCCCTCTATGATCTCAGGCCAGGAGCTCCTTTGCCAGCCATGTGACAGCAGCTACAGCCACCATACTTCTGCCACCTCTCACCCCGGGGACAGAGGTGAGACCACACTCTTCTATCACTCAGTTCCAACAGAGTTCTCCACTGACTTTTTACTTTCTTTTTGGCATTTATGGGTTGAAAAGTCTGGAAACTGCCACAGCTGTTGGTGATTCACTCTCCTGAAGTTTGCTCTGGCCAATCTGAGCCACAGGTTAGGGCTGCCCCAGCTCTGGTCACAGGCAGTTCATGCTAGACTGCGCTCAGCTCCCAGCTTGGTGCAATAGACCTTTCCTGTCAGCCTGCCAGGCTGTCTTCAGCAGGAGATTTGTTTCTCTCTGTCACTTTTTGGGTTCTGTAGCTCTAAAATTTGTTTAGAGTCATATTTTACAGGTATTAGAGGTGCTGGAGAGAATACCACACAAAGTTCCTGTTTTCACTCTGCCATCTTGGCTCCACCCCTCTGGGTTTTCTCTTGCATTGAGTCTATTGCTTTTACTAAAGAATGAACCTATCCCCATCATACATCCCAGTTAGTCAGTAAACCAGTGCATAGCATGTTCCAGGCCCTCTGTTAAGTGTTGGAGTTTGATGAAACAAGAAACAAGATTAAAATTGTGTTCTTGTATACTCAGTCAGTCAACAAGCATTTATTAAGCACTTAGTAGTCATCAAAATTGCCTATTACTATTCATTTTCAAGCATTAATTAGCCACCTACTGTGTACAGAGCACTGTGCTGAGTTAAGAAACAGTTCTGGATCTTGTGGGGTCTAGGAGACACCTGGCAACCAATCACAGAGTGCCTCATGACATTAACTGCATTGTTAATTAAATTCTTCTATGGTTTATTTAGCTTTTCTTATTTGTCTGTCTAACAAATACAGATAGAAACCTTTTACTGGAAATTTTTAAGCATAGGCTGACCAGTCACAGGCTGGTAATGTTGCAGAAGGGATTTCTGATTTGGTACAAGTTGGGTTAGATGGTTTCTGAGGTCCCTTCCAACTCTCAAAAGATTCTGTGATTCTGTCTTAACTGTCCAAATAAATCATAAACTCTTGGAATGTAGGAAAATGCCCAATGCCTATTTGAATCCAATACTGTGCCTAGTATCTCTAATATCCCAAAATATCTACAGAACATGCTGAAGGCCTTCCTCAAGATTTTATTATATTTTGTAGTTATCATTGCATAATAAGGGTCATTCCTCACTCTGAATACATAAGCAAGCTTTTACTGTTCCATTCACATCTTTCTCAAACTATTTTCCATACGCTCTAATACTTATCATCCAAGTTATAAAGAGGTTGCAATCTGTGTCAGTGGAGAGAGTTCCCACACTGATGAAATCATAAATGTTTGACGTATTGTTGTCTGTCAGTCAACTCAAAAAGCATTTATAGAGTGCCTAGGATGTACCAAGCACTGTGCTAACCAATGGGGAATATAGAGAAAGGGTAAAAAAAAAAAAAAAAGCATCCTTACACTACCTAGACTAGATGTTCTTAATCTTTTTTATGTCCTGGACCCCTTTGGAAATCTGGTGAAGTCCGAGGATCCTTCCTCAGAATAATTTTTTTAAATTCATAAAATAAAATCCACAGGATGATGAAGGAAACTATTAATATTGAAATAAATATGTAATTTTTTCCAATCCTATTTTACGGATCCCAGAGTAAGAACCTCTAACTTACAGAAGTCTTCACTGTACCTATGCTGCCACTATTCATCTTTCCATTGACCCTTAGGTCAACTGAAATTTCAATTATTCATAGATTGTGGTGTTCCAAGATTTATATGGTATCAACAGGAAAACATTCACGTTTTTTAACTAGTTGTTTTTTTTAACAGAGAGCAGCTCGAGGGTCTTCAAAAATACTATTCTCCAAAGACAATCTGACTGGTTCTTTCTCTTATTTAATTCTGAGCTCAACACATTATCCATCTGAAGTAATTACCCCAAATATATATATATATATATATATATATGTATATGTATATGTATATATAGATAGATAGATAGATAGATAGATAGATAGATAGATAGATAGATAGACAGATAATAGTGTAAGAACTCATATTCTAACTAATGTTTGATCAATGAGCATTTTTCAAACACTTAGTTCTGCATGGATTGGTAAGCCAATAATCATAAATCTCACTGAAGACAAATGGTAATATTTCTGGTCCCTGTAAAGTTAGAGTCCAGATGTTGTGAATTCCTCTGTCACTGATAATGAAAATAGACGATCAAAGTCACATTGACAAATCTATTCCACCTTCCATCTATTTGTTTTTTTCCTGCCTACTTCATCTATGAATGCTTTTAGAATGGCATGACTTTAATGGGTCTCACACTAGGTGAATGTGATAATTCTCATTATCTTCTGTGAATTCAATTCATAGAGAATACTTTCAAATATTTAGTGATTGTTATTTTACTGTATATTTGAGTACCACTTATTCTGTTCATAACACTTTTTAAAATTGTGCTGATTCACAAAGAACCTTAATAATAAACATCTTGGGGAAAGTGTAAATTGCCATTCTTATTTTTCTGAACCTGGCTCCCTTTCTAGGAATGAATTCAGCTTTTTTTCTTTCTTCCTAACTTGTGGATTGGTTAATTTATTATCTCTTCCTAGAGGCATTAGTCTTTTACCCAATTCTGCTAGGAATGGTCAAGGATGGATTAGATGATGACCCATCAGGTACACCATAGAATGACTTCATGCAATGAATAGGAGGTTGGACTATAAAGTCTTAAAGGTTCTGTACTACTTTTTGATATCCCAAAGTACAAAGTTTTCTCATCTGTAAAATCAGTAGTGTTACTAAACAACCTCTAAGGTTCCACCCGCCTCTTAACCCACAAGTCTATGATGTATTTTTTTAATGAAGGTTTGAGAATGTTCTTATCAATAAAGAATAGATTCAAGTTATCTCAAGAACATAGTGTATGGAGATGTGACAAAATATGTGTCATAAGATTTCACTGAAACCAAACAATTCAAATCAACAAAACCTTCTTGGTTCAAGACTCTGAGCATGAACTTGAAGTCTATAGGGATAATCTACAAACATATGAATTCTAATTAATTTGACCCTAAGGCTGGCATTATTAGCTTCTGGAGTGGGGAGAGGGGAAGTTGTACAAATTAATAAGTTCTTCACATCTTCCAAAAGAAACCAGGTTCTCTCTTAGCTCTGCAGTTTTCAGAACTTCTCCAAAAAAGGAAAAGGGATGAAAGGACTAAGTCTAAGATGATAGTGAGTCAAATGAATACATTCACATCCTTTATTGGAAAATACAATGTTCTCCACCAAGTTTCACCACCTTCTCAGCTCATCAAGTTATCATAAAGCTCCCATGATCAAAACTCTACAATTATAATAGGGATTAAGTATGATAAGTACATAGAAGACATATAGATATATAGACATGTACTATGAGATAGATACAAAAGTAAAAAGAGATGGCTTGAAACTAGGTGACAAAAATGCCAAGAGATAATTAGGAGGTCAAAACAATAATTAGACAATTATAGGCAAGATTTCTTTACTTACATTTCTAAGTTTAAGAAGGTTTTAAGTTACCAGTCATGATTTGTGTTAAGAAGTGGTCAGTCCAAATACCAGACAGATAAACCAAGAGGTACATTATTCCCCTCCAAAAAACATTAAAAAAATAATAGGAGAGGGAAGCAGCAAGCACCCTAGCATACCCAGGAAGGCTGCTAGCACAGGTTCTTAGATCTGCTTTTCTAAAGGAAAGCAACTCAAAATGGGTTAACAATCTTACTTTAATCAATCAAACATATATCATTTACCTAGTTCAGGGGGAAAAGTCAGCACCCTGAACTTCAGAGAATATAAACAGAAGTTATAACAGAAAATAACACAACTAAGCAGACAGGGCTTCCAGCCATCTGACCATTACATCCATACCTAGTTAGTTACCAGAGAGGGAAGAACCAACAACTGGGTTTTCAAAGCCGGGGGGCTCAACGACTGTCCCACATCTCATCTGGCCAAATTACACAACTCTTCCCAAAGTGAGCCCCAAAGCAAAACCTCAAATTAGGGTATAGATAGCCTTCTCCTGCATCAGAGAATGTTATAACCCTCTTGACCCACTGCCCAATCACAAAGCAACAAGGCGTGGGCATTCCTGAAAAACAAGCCTCCCACCACAGGCTCCATGTGACCACATTCAGCTTATTAGGGGGCAGAGTATATTTTCAAATCAGGGAAGGTTCTCAGAGTCACTTAAACCTATCAAGGGGCCAAGGGGCAGGGAAGATCTTAAGATTCCCATTATCATAACAGAAGGGCACCAGACTATTAGGTAGAACCTCTACCATGTTTTAGTGATTAGAGTGCTGAACCTGCAGTCAGAAAGACCTAAGGCCAAATCCAGTCTTAGGTATTTATGAACTGTGTGATTCTGGACAAGTCACTTAATCTCTGACTGCCTCAGTTTCCTCAATTGTAAAATTTGAATGGGAATAATAATAATACCTACCTGTTAGGGTTTCTGCAAAGACAAAATTAAATATTTGTTAAGTGCTTTGCAAATCATAAAGCTCTATATTAATACTATTATTATTATTATTATTATTACTAAAACATGCACAAAATTTGCACAATATGAATATATCTGTAGGGGTTGTTATCTGTGACAATGGATATAGTACCTGCAGCAGACAGCATTGAAATTATAGATGCTTAAAAGTACCAATGCTTGGCAAATTGAAAAGAGCACTAGATTTGGGATAAAGGACATAGATTCAACTCCTGACTCTGATATTTATGATCCTGGTGACCTTGAGCAAGAGACTTCACCTTTCTTGAAATCAGTTTCCTCCTCTGTAAAATTAGATTAGTTTCTATCTAAGGTATCTTCAGTTGTAACTGTGATCCTATATAGAGATGAAGACTATGATTTTGCAAGATTATAAATGAGAGACAGCATGATATAAAGGAAAGGATGCTGGACTTTGGAGTCAGATGACCTGTCAGATATTGACTCTGCCAGTTACTACCTGTGTGACCCTGGATGGGTCATTTCACCTTCCTGTGCCTCAGTATCTACATCCATAAAAATGAAAAGGTTGGACTAGATGACCTCTAAAGTCTGTTCCAACTCTATACCTATCATCCTATGACCCAATGAAAGGGGTTACTTCCAGATAGGATCCTATGATCTATATGAATCTATGCACTCTAAAATGGTAAGAACTCACAGCCAGGAAAGTAACTGGAACCTAAAACTCATGCTCCTAGACCAGCAATAGTTAGAGAGGCAGATAGGTATAATTCTAGTCCAATATCCCTCTCTCTCAGAGGAGAACAAAGTAGTCAACCTCACAGTTCCTGCCCTTGCTCTCTTCAAGGCAAGGATGCCAGTCTTCTTTGGAAAAGAAATGGGTCCATAGCCCAGAGATATCTATCTAGATATGTATGCCTCCTTTCTAAGTCTGTCTATACATTGAGGCATCCCACATGTACATATACAACTTACATGGCCAACACACACTTTCTATGGTAAGGCAACAGGCATTTACTAAACACTTTCTATGTACCAAGCACTGTGCTAAGTGCTGGAACTACAAATCTGAACAAAAAAAAAAATTCCTGTCCTCGAGGAGCTTAGATTCTAATGGAGGAAGATGACATTTCTTAAGTGGAGCTGAAAAGCAAGGAGGGGAGAAGCGGAGGAAATTAAGATACCCGTCCAGGGGTATGGTGCTGAAGTTTGGCAGATCAGAAGCATGGCCAGGAAGGGAATGAAGACTGGCAGACCTAGACCCCTCTCCAAAATAAAGGCCCAAGAAGGAACTCATCAATGGAAGAAGGGGACTGACCTGATAGATCCATCTCACTTGCAGGTGAGAAGGTTATAGGCACTGAGGAAAGGTTCAAGGGTGAGACTTCAGCAAAAGTAGGGTGTTGAGGTCTGGAGTCAAGAAGTACAACTGGAAGGGTAATGAAGGTTGGTCAGCCTGGGTCCCTCTTCAAAATGGAGATTTATTTATATTTATGCAATGAAAACTTTGCACATGTCCAGGTCACTTAAAATGGAGGCAATCACTTGGGAAACACCAGGGATCTGCTTCTGGGAGAAAACATCCTTCATTCCCTTACCGTGTAAATAGGAGTAGTCTTCTTTGATTTGGTTACATAGCAGGCACAGTCTGTCATCTTTAAAACTGCAAGATTGACATACTCTTGTTCTTTCTTGCCGCATCTGTAGGGTGAAGATTACAGAAGGTTCACCCACAACAGTGTCATGGGTAGGAGGTGGAGAGGCAGTGGAAGGGATGTACATTTTTCCCTCCCTCTCCTTTTAGGCCTCCATGTTTCTGCTCCTGTTCTGTTCTATTTGTCCTTCTCAGTTTCAGGTGCAGGCAGTGATCCCCATTGGACCCAGAAATTTGAGCCATGGAAACTTTAGAGTCAGGATTCTAGGTGGGATGTTGCAGCCAGCTAGCCCAGAAGGGAAGACCTCGAAACCCAGGGTGCCTGGGCCTCAAATCCAAGGGTGATTTTAGACTTGGAAGTGGGACACAGGAATTGACCTAATCTATGAACCTAACCCCTTTCCCTTCTCCAAAGACTAAGGTAGTATGGAGGGTGGGCAGGTTTATATATTTGTTATTATGCCTTTGAAGTAGATATTCTTTTGAAAAGCTAATACAACTGTTAAATAGTTAAATGGAATTGGGGCACAGGTACCCCCCAACATTTGAGGGAACAACATCAGAGGGGGCTGGAGCCTATGGCAGAAAGCCTAGACACTTGCAAACTACCTTAAGGATACAGGAGAATCCTGGGAGAGGAGTGAGATGTGGCATGCCTGGTCTTGAGGCAGTAGAGCCAGTATAGTCAGTGTTACACTTTTATACTTAAATATACTTATCTATGCATATGTAATATTCTTCCAGTGGAATATAAGATCCTTAAAGTCATTTTTGTCTGTTTTCTCAGTGACTACTATGGAGCCTTGTTCACGGTAAATATGGTGTTTCTTGTGTTGAGTTAAGCTAAATTTGACTGGAGTAGTTGACCTCTGAAAACCTTTCTATTTCTGGTTTTTTTTTTTACAATGTACATTCATGATGCTGTTCCTTGTGATATTATACCACCAATAGAAATCAAGAAATGTTCTGGGTTATCTCTTTTTTTAACTTTTTTTCCACGTTTATTTTATTTTTAATTTATGGAATAAAAGAAGCATTTCCACAACAGTATAATGATTGCACATAAAACTGCAAATCTATTATGCACAACTTGCTATTCCTTTTAAATATATATAATAAAGTCATCATGTAAGTTTCTTTATTTTTCTTTCTTTTCCTTCCCTTCCCCCCACTCTAGAGACGGCTAGCATTAGCTATAAATAAGTATATTGTTCTATATAAACTATTTATCAGTTCTTTCTCTTGATGCAGATAGTGTCTTTCTTCATATGTCCTTTATAGTTAATTTGGATATTTATAACAGTTCAAAATGACTTATTCACTCAATGTTAATTCAACATAATTCTTTTTTTTAATTAAATTTTTTATTTTATTTTTGTTTACATCATTCATTTCCACGAAATTTTGAGTTACAAATTTTCTCCCCATCTTTTCCCTACCCACTGCCCCAAAACAG
>JAQQSU010000494.1:0-22429 GCA_028627135.1 Pseudochirops cupreus | reverse complement strand
TTTTCTTGCAACATTCTTATTTCTCTTCCCAATTTTTCTTCCACTTCTCTTATTTGGTTTTCAAAATCCTTCTTCAGCTCATCTCTAGCTTTAAGGCAATCTTCATGTTTATTGGAAGCCCCTGGTGGGGGAGCTCTGGCTGTGCTGTCCTGCAGCTCTCTGCCTTGGTCCTTTTCTTCAAAGAAGGAATCTAGGGTTTGGTTGCTGTTCTTACCCTGCTTCTTATGCTTATTCTTACTCATGGTTAGTCAGTCCATGATTTTTTTTTTTAAATCTCTGTGGGGCTCTGCTTCCAGAAGGGAAAGCTCTGTCCCAAATCGCTGGGGTCCTCCCAGCTGCCGTAGCTCTCAGGAAGGTGCTGGGTACCTTTCCCACTTCCGGCTCATTGGATAATGAAGACTCACAGGACCGAAACCCAAGACCATGATCTGGATCCAGGCCACTCAATACGAGAGCACTTGGCCTCTGAACGATCGCTTAGTCCCTCTGCAGTTTGCAGGCCGAGAGCGTGGAAGCTGCAATGTGGAGGCGGGTGCAAAACCTCTGCCTTTCTTTCCCACCCTGGAGGCATTTTGGCCGGACTGCTTTTCTCCCAAGACCTCGCAAGCTCCAATGACCTAGTTCTGAACGCTGCAGCAACTGCCACTAATCCACTCACCCCTCTGATCCAGCCACACCCGGGGCTCAGCAGCGGCTTCAGGCCAGCCTGGTTTTGGTTCACAGTGCTGATATGGTTCCTCATAGCTGAGCTGACTTTAGTGGAAAGTATATTTGTGTGCGTTTTGGAGTTCTAGGATTAGTTTAGAGTCATATTTTATGGGAATTTTGGGGTGGCTATGTGAGAGCTGCAATATGTTGCTGCTCCTACACCATCTTGGCTCCACCCCCCCATGCCGTGACCTTTTAATACTCATATGTGGGCATATCTGCATATGGGCGGACCCACCTGGAGACGGATAGAGGAGTGGTGTCTCGGTTCCTAAGAACAACCATGGTCTTGGGCGACCCCTGTGACAGGGGGCACGACCCACAGGTTGAGAACCACCATTCTAGAGTGTTTCTGCCAACAATTGTTTTAGAAGGATAAAAACCTCACCAGTGGCTATAACTATTACAGCATCTATGCACCTTTTCCTGAAAATTAGAGAGAACCCTTTGATAAGAATTTCCAGATGTTAAACCTGAAGTATGGAGTAGTAGAAAGAATGCTGGCAAAGAAGAAAGGTCTTCTTTCAAATCCTGCTTCAAACACTTACTCGCTACATGGCCATGTTTCTCTGAGCCTCAGTTCTCTAATTTGTGAAAATAGGAATTACACATCTAGTACTTAGCCCATAAGGTTATTGGAGGGAATTAAATGAGATAACGTACAAGAACACTTTAAAGCATTATTTATATGCTAGCTATCAGTCCTTGAGGACCTGTCAAAATGAAAATATTCAATCTATATCTGAGAGCTATTTGTGAAACTGATGTTACTCTACTTGGATACATGGTTATTACCCAGCAGACTAACTTAGATACAAATTTAGAAGTTGGCATTTTGGGATCTCATTAGGGATTACCAGTTAACCCACACATTCATTCAACAAATATCCAAATTCTTGCTATGTACAAGGTACTACTATGACAATTAGATATTAAGATCTGGTCCCTGTCTACCATGAGCCTAAAATCCAACAGTGGATTTTTATACAAGTCATGACAACACAAACAAAGCATTACATACAACTCCCAAACCAGGAGTGTGATGGAGACAACACAGAGCTTGGGAGTCTGAACACATCAATTTAAAGTCAGGCTCTGCTTATTTCTTGGGTGACTGGTCAAATCAGTCACTTCACTGCACTGCATTTTTCATCTGTAAAATGAAGTTAGACTTCGACCTCTCAGATTTCTTCCCACTCCCCATTCCTATGATTCATGTAAGCGAGAGATAAAAGTACTAGTTGGGTTCAGAGGAGGAGTGGGATAATTAGGGAAGACTTCCTAAAAGGCAGGATCTGAGATGGGACTTGAAGGATAGATAAGTTTCTATTAGGGTTTGGGGTGGGGGGTGATAGGGAGAAGGGAAACTAGCCAAAATATTCTAGATTGAAAACAACCTAAAAAACCCCTAACATACAACTAAAAGACAGAGAAGCCAAAAGAAGACATCTTTGATGTGCCAACGAGAACAAAAGGGTCAGAGAAAATCAGAAAAAGAGAAATGGTGTTGGACAGTAGACTGTAGAAAGCATGGAATGCCAAACTAAAAATTTGGATCTTCATTCTATAGGCTACTTAGAACCAGGAAGGTTTGTAACCAAGGGAAGTAAGAATGTATCCAAGTAAATCATTATCTAAACTCTTGTGTGTAGGGTGAACTCACCAGAAATAATATACTATGTATCTTCCAGGCAAAATAGACAGCAAGTCCTTTTCCTCTAAAAGAGACATTTTAAGAAGACATTCAGAAGGCAGACACAAACAATTATAAAGAAATTGAAGTGAACCACTTTCCTGGCAGCAGATGCCTCCTACCTTGCTGGATGGTGTTAGATCCTAGTCACTGAGCTTGGGGATGCCACGTTTGGGCCCTTTCCCCTCAGCCACATGGCTGTGGGCTGCCGCCCAGGCTAGGGTTTAGAGTGCCGGAGCCATGCCTCAGATTTCTATAGGGACTCCCAGAGCAAGCCTGGTGTTCATAGTACAAAAGTGGCCCTAATAAACGGACTTGTGGCAACATCTTAAAAGTTCCAAATTAGCTCACAGTGGGGCTGTGATGCTGGTTACACCCCATTGTTTCCACACCCTTGATTATGATCATCTAGGAAAAGCAGCTACACAGCCTTGATCCCTAGTCTGTCCTCTTAAGGGGCTGAACTGCTGAACTTGTTACAAACCAAACTCAGCCTATTCACACCAGCCAGCCAGCTAGCCAGATTCACGCGCCTCAGGAGCTGCAGATACCCAACATACCATTTAGAGCTCTCCTTAGCTGGGGCCCAAGTTTAATCAGTAGGCATGGTCATAGTGGCATGGCTTTATCAGTTAAATGTCTCTACCCTTCACTCCCTACCATATGGAAATATCAAATGTTGACATACAGGTCTAGGGAAAGTATAGTAGATGTGATGTGAAGACCATAAAACTCCTTCTACTCAGCCATCTCTGAACAAGACCGGGGCTCTCACAAAGCTTACGGAACTCTCTCTAGTCCAGGACTATTTCAACTTGTAACTAAGGTAGAACTAGAACCAAACACATAAAAGTTACAGGGAGGCAGATTCTAGCCTTGAGAGGCAATGAGCTCTTCCTTACCAGAAGGGTTCATATTCAAACAAGAAGCTAGAGGATAACCTTGGATTACTGTAAAAAGAGATTCTTGAATTTGGTCCTAGATGTCATCTGGTCAGACTCTAAGATTCTAGAATTCCCATTCTGGAGACATCATCACCATAGGAAGGATCTGTGGTACAGAGGAATGCTGGGTTCCAAGTCTGAGGATCTGAATTTGAATTCTGATGCCACTTAGTATTTGTTTGACCTGGCTACCTAAACCACTTTGACTCTAGGCTTGTCTCCCCATCTACAAAATGACAAACTGACTAGATGACCTAAGTTACCTGCTAACTCTAAATCCTATTAACAATATACTCATAGGAATTAGATAGGAGTATGAAGGCAACCTTAAGCAGACTCAGAAGTTTAACAACTGAGTCAAAGCATCCTAGCTTCCTTATTGAGTCACATCCTCTCTTCTTATCCCATAGTCCAAGGACAGATAAGACACAGAGACAGGGAGGAAGGGAGGGAGAGACAGAGAGAGAGGAGAGAGAAACCAATACTTTCTATAAAAGATCTTTTACTCATTGCAGGAAAGAGAAATTGCCAAAGCCTTACCTCTCTTCAGACATTCTACTTTCAAAGAAAACACTCAGCTGGTTTCTGACAAAACTCAATTCCATGCTAGCTGTTAGGATGTTTTCTTAAGCATTAAGTGAGGTCCACAAAGAACTTGCATCTTCTGAGTGGTCTCATGGCCAGATAGGACCACATGGGATATTCAGAACAAAAGGAACAGAGGTAGTAGTTTCTGGCAATAATGGGGGTTGGGGAATAAGCCTAACATCCCCCACTCACAACAGCATTAATGCTGAAAAGGAGCTGTTCAGAATAGCAGAGATTGTGAGTCAGTAATTGTAAAATTCTTCCATATAGGACATCCAGGATGAATTTGCCGTGAAAGCTGGAGAGCAGACTCTTTAGGTGCTATCACACTACTATCAATTCTTTTCAGGGTTTAAGCTAGAAATATTACACTGAGATAGCCTATATTTCTCAAGGGTTTACAAGCACAGGAGATAAGAGCTAGTCAACTTCTTTAGACAATATGCTCCTCCTGTTCTAGGGGCACTCTATCTTCTTCTCCCTCTTGTTTGATACATAAAAGCCATTCAAGTAGGATATGTTTGTTCTTGATACTGCATGAAGACTCAAAGCACTGGGATTCCTCATCCCTTGCACCAGTTCAAATGGGGTAAAAGAACTCTATCTCTATACAAAGAAGGGACCACAGCTACCCTACAGTTTTTAGAAAGCAAATCAGAAGAGACTAAGAGAGACCTGAATGCAATGGGCTGTTCAAGATGGGAAATGTAGGAAAGGAAAAGGGAAGCCCTCAATGCCTCAAGGACAATGTGCAGAGGCTGCCAACAACAAGCCCCTTCCCACAACCACAGGACCAAAACCCCATGAACTTAACAGAAAGATAAAAATCAGTTCTTGATGCATTTCATAAATTCAAGGGCAGAAACTGCCTCTGAACTTGATGCCAGAAAAAAAATGTATATAGTAGTATATTGACAGCATGCATACAAATGTGGGCAAACAGGAGTTCATTCATCCTGTATCACATTTCCTTGGCAAAGGTAGCTTGTGAAGTAGCTACCACAAATAATTCACTTATCAACCTTGTCCTTTTCCAGAACCTCTCTCGCCCTTTCTCCTCTCCACCAAAACCTTCAAAAGTTGTTTGTTCCTCCCAAAATATCTCCCCTTCTGACAGGTTCTATTTTCTTCCTGGCCCCCCAATTCAGCCTTGGGTGTTTACATAAAGGGGGGCAGCTCATCTCCCAGCAATGGTTACAAGTAAACAGTAAGAAGGACCAGTTTTTCAGGAAGAACAATAGAGTCGTCCTAGTTCTTTAAAACTGCTCAGTGAAACAGTCTTGGCTCCTCAGCCAACATAAAGCCCAGCGACACATAGCACCTTATATGGACAGAAGCCTCCCCCACCATCAGAAACAAATGCATGGGCTGCAGTTCTCAATTCAGGAAAGTAAAGAAGGCTGAGGGCAACAGAAATACTTTATCTTAAAACCCAAAGACTTCAGCACCATCCCCCATTTTTTTTTTATTTTCCAAGTGTGATGTCTGATTCTATTTCTCTGCTCTAATGGCAGAAATACTTCATCTCTGCTATTCTTCGGTCCTTTTGTTTTCATCAAGTTGGCTTAAATAACTTGACATACACCAGAGACTCAGGGAGGGATGAAGGGAGAAGGGAGTCTGTTGAGAATCCTGCTTTGACTTTTTAATTCTTTTCCATAAAGCCCCAAAAACTATTTCCAGGAGAGAACAACCTCTACACCTCCTTGACTGAAGCTACTCTGGTCAAAAGCAGCCCTGGACCCTTTGACCATATTCAAGCAGTACTCCTCAAGTGGGGCTGGATGGCTAAAAATAGTCAAGCAGCACATGCTTGTAACCTATGTCAAAGTCAGAGGACAAAGCAGAGAAATTATATTCATAGCTGGTATTCATAGCAAGACTGTGCTTCCTGGGAAGGATAAGAGCTAAAAACAAGTCTGCATGCAAATCTGCCTTGGTCCTAACCACTCTTCAACTAGGAAGTACTCACACCAGGCTCCATGTTTCTTGTGACTGTTCAATCGGTTTTCAAAAAGAATCCAAGCCAAGGGTGGGAAGTTATACAGAGACCAAAGATAAAGAGGGTAAGCCTATAAAAAGCACAGATCAAGTCTGACAAGAGATAGAACAGTGTTTTGTTACCAGCTAACAGGCAGGAAAAACGGCCACCAAAAAAAAAAAAAGAAAAGAAAAAAAATTCAAAAATATAACAAAGTTGTGTAATTCTCATAACTACTCTTGACCCAAGAAAAAAGAGATCAGGAATGTACCTCCCTCCCTTGGGGGAGGAAATAGAGCAAAGTGAGTACACCAGAAAATTACTGGTATAAAACCTGAATGCATTAATCTTTTTTTTTTAAATGACAACCAAGTCATGTCCTACCACTTTTTCTTCCCCAATTCAAGCAGTTTTGAACCTTGGGGCCTCTACTGCATTTTAGGCTTTATTTCTCTACCAAGTTCTAGAATCCCCACACTGGCCTCTTAAAGCTTGGCCCCTACCTCTCTCCCTTAGATACTTGGATCACTATCATCTCAGTGGCTAAAAGTAAGCATGCTGAAAACTAATCTTATTAACCAGATACAGGTATTTATACAGATAGGGACTAGATCTGAGATATCATTTGTATAAGGAACCCGCAAGGGAGGACAAAACCTTCCACTAATGCACAGTGTTACCTAGAACATTATGACTTACTTGTCCAGAGTGACACAGCCAGGATGTGTTCAGAAAAGGGACTTGGATCCTAGACTTAAAATATCCACCAAGCTCTGGTGCCTCATATGGACATTTATGTAATATTTTACAGTTCTCCAAGCATTATCTAATTTAAGACTGATAACAATCCTAAAAGGTCAGTACTACAGTATTATCTCTAGGCAAACAGATGCTCATAGAGATTTAATAACTTGCCCATGGTCACCCAGCTTCCAATGAGTCAGATGGGACATGAACCAGGTTCAGTCTAGTATGCTATCCATTATACCACCTTGCCTCTGCACCTCTAGGGCAGGGGTTCTGCACCTGAGATGGACAGATTTCAAGGAATGCATAAACTTGGAAGGGTAGAAAAACCCAGCATCTTTATTTCCACTAACATCTAACTGAAATAAAGCATCCTGAGCATTCTTCTGAGTGGGGATACATGGATTCACCAGATTTCCCAAGAAGTTACATGACACAAGAAAAGATTAAGAACTCCCACACTAAGGGATGGCCTCAAGATTACCAGGAAACTAGTGTCTACTTCATACAGGTGGTAGCTGTTTGGCCTGATTAAGCTGTTTTGGGAACAATTTTCTGAGCTATTAGAGACTAATGACACTTTACAGGTAATAGCTAGTAAAAGCTCAATGCAATAGTTCCTTTTTCAAGTACCTCAACCTATGACTAGCATATGAACAATTCATTGTACACCTAGAACAGTGCTTTGCATAAATAGGTGCTTAAAAAAATGTTTGCTGGGGAAGAAGGATATTTATAAGGCATCCCCAAATATACAGTAAGGAACATAAAATTCCCATAAAATATTTATGAAAGTTTTATTTGAATGGGGGTGGAAACGTGAAATGTAGATGTTTTTATTCATAGGCCTTCACTCCCTTCAGCTCAGTCATTTTCATAGTCTTCAGGAATCCAGACAGGCAGGACCAAATGACCCCTACTGGAGTCATACTAGGCTTAATTTATCCCAGCAATGAATGAACTTCTAGTAGCTTTCCATGTGTAACACAAATGTGGAAGCAGGAAATGTGGCTAAAACTTTCTTGAACAGTTTTAAGTAAACTGTCAAATTCTTTCACTGATGTTCAATCAATCTTAATGAAGCAATTATTATTACCTGGAAAACATAATGCTAGAGATGCCAAATGAACTAAGACTATCCCTGCCCTCTTACAGGTTATAGTCTATATCCATAGTTCTCCAAATGCAGTCTGGGGATCTCTGGAAATCCAAGATCCTTTCAGGGGGCTCCACAAGCACAACACTATTTTTGTAGGAATTTTTAATTCCTAATCCTGTAAATATCAATTAACAAAAGCTCTTTGGGGAGATGGTCCTCAATAATTTTTAAGACTGTAGGGGTCCCAAAACCAAAAAGTTTTAGAACCACTAGTCTATACCACTATGCTTTGTTCCAACACAAAGAACTAGGGCCAATGGGTACAAGTCACAGGGAGATAGTTCAAAGGAACCCAAAGGAAGAACTTTCTAATAATTAGAGCTATTCAAAAAATAGAATAGGTTGTTATAAGGTAGTAAGATCTCTGTCACTAATACTTGTCAAGGATACTGTGGAAAGGAATCATGCAGTCAGGTGGTTAGAACAACCTCTAAAGTTTATTCCAATTCTAAGGTATAGAGAGTTTAAACAGACCCTACTCAATATCAGAATCCCTTATTATCTAAAAGGATGATCACAAGTGATCCAATTCCAATATGCCAACTGCCCAACTAAGCAAGACAAAAGCTTAATAAGCTAAAAAATGACTCTCATCCTTAACTGAATTCCCTCTCAGTGACTGGCTGCCAACCACAGTGCTCTGATACCTAAATATATAAGGACTTAGGCCTGAGAGTCAGGGAAGTAGCAGAGTGAAATAACTCAAACATTAAGTTACATTTCCTTTTATCGTGTATAATCCATCTGATTTAGCAAAAATTAATCAGACTGGGAATCCTAGTTAGAGAACAGATATAAAATAAAAAGGGGTTCTGTCTGGTAAAAAGTTAACAACGAAGTCTTCACGGGCCCCGTGTGAATCAAGACTAAGAGCCGGGAGTTATCACGCTGTAAATGTTTTCACAAGCCAAACCTGAAAGCTTGATGCCTACAGCAGGCTCAAAGTCGGCATAGCCTTTCATTTGCTGTCATTACTAACCTGACCTCTCTACGTCATAATGTAATGGCTCCTTCTCTCCTAACCTGTGCATCAGGGATCAGCTGGACCTTTTAGCGTACTATCACAGAGAAGTTCAACAAATAATTTGTCACCTAAGGTACTGGATTTATGCAGTTACTTATTACCAAGTTTCCCTACTTAAGAGATTTACATGTTCAGAAGAAATGTGTATCAGCAAGGCATGACAAGCAGAGGTCTGTCTACCGGCTTCCTTAGTTACATAAAGTAGTGAGGGGCAGAAATTGGAGGAAAAATATTTCTAAATGGCATAGTATTTAGGCTGATCAACGAATTGATATTAAGTACTAAAACAAATTTTCTTCTGCTCTGAGCAGCAGAACATGCCTGTACCAGATGGAAGAATTCACCAGGAAAGCAAGCACCTGCAGTTCTTGTTCATAAAGAAACAAAAGTGGGTCTCAATCACAAATCCAGGCAAGAGGCTAGGAGATAAGACTGAATGGGATGTGAGATGTCCTTCTGCTGATGTTAGTACAACAAGAAGTCATTTTGGAAAAATACCCATTCAAGGAACAGAAAAAATGGAAGGAGCTCTTTAAGCTACAGGAAAAGCTATGTTGCTGTTTTATTCTGTTTTGTTTTCCTTGAGGGAGAGGATAAGTGAGACAGTTTCCAGGAAAAATCTGTACCTAGAAAAATCTACTTAACTATTACTAGACAGCAGCTGGTTCACAAACAAATGCTGAATATTTTAAAAACCCCTGCAGTCTTCTCCTTTGAATCCTTAAGCACAAACCAAAGAAGGTAAAGCAAAGAAACAGCCAAGCTATCAGAATAAGTATTTTTGATTCTTTGACAAGTATATATTCCATAGGGCCTCTACTTCCTACTTCAGTCAGTAACAATGACTCTCCCCTCATCAAGAGAATAAAGAAGGGGGGAAAAGCCTACCTATGCTAACTACTTAATCTATGGCAAAAATAAAATCGGCCCTTATTATGCTTTCTCTGGGCCAGCCTTGAAGGATTCGAGCCCTGCTTAGATACTACTCCTGTCTCTCACTTTCACCAAAGCCCTAAAAATACTATCTGCTACAATCTCACTAATACCTCTGATGCAGGACTAGATCCAAAATAAACAGTAATGATTAGTAGTTCATATTGACATATTGCATTAAGGTTTGCAAAGTGCTCTATAAACATCTTATTTGACCCATAAAATAACCTTGTGATATATTCCCCTTTTTACAGAGGAAAACTGAGGATCAGAGGGGTTAAGTGATATGCTCAGATATCATACAGTTGGTGTCTCAGGTGAGATTCAAACCCATGCCTTCCTTCTTTTTTGAGTCATTTGCTGTTCACCATATACTAGTGGTTCCCTAATCTGCCCTCACTTCTGAGAATGTTATTATAAAATAAGTTAAAAAAAAAAAAGAAAACAAACAAAAAAACAACTCACGTCTTTGCATTTTGCAAGAGGGAACTCACATATTCTATGCAGTGTTTCTTTATTAATCTCAGTCCTCCATTTAGGGACCGATATTAAACCAAAATTTTGTAAACCTCTAGTAATAGCTACCATTTATAAA
Source organism: Pseudochirops cupreus (assembly GCA_028627135.1). Taxonomy (NCBI): domain Eukaryota; kingdom Metazoa; phylum Chordata; class Mammalia; order Diprotodontia; family Pseudocheiridae; genus Pseudochirops; species Pseudochirops cupreus. The sequence continues at coordinate 12,057 of JAQQSU010000494.1, read as the reverse complement.
ACATTTTAAGGTTTGCAAAGCACTTTACAAATATTAAATTCTTATTTGATTCCTACACCAATTCTAGGAAGTAGGTGCTACCATTATCCCCATTTCACAGATAAAGAGGAAGAGCCTAAAGAAAATCGCCCCAAAGGTCATACAAGCTAGTAGGGATTTGAGGCAGAATTAGGGCTCAGGCCTTCCTGATTTAAACTCTAGCCTTCTACTGACTCTACCACCTCTAAATTTGTACTGCAGGACTACGTATGTTAAGAAGCTGTTTAAGGGACTCTATTAGAGATAAAGAAAAGGAAGTAAAATAGGTCAAGCAATGAAAACGTGAAGACTTACTCACACACGGCACACACCTGTGGGCTCAGCGTCTGTGCCGCCTGCTACCCAAGCCTGCCCCAAACTGCTCTCAACACCTGCAGTCATCCAGCCCTTGCAACCATTTTTTCTTTACTTTACGTATGCTATACCCCCTTCACAAGCCCCTTAAAAGCAAGGATCACTTTTTTCTTTATTCCCACGCTTCAAACACTATCAGACACATAGCAGCACTTGGCGTTTATTGACGGTGGAGCATCTCTACTTCTGTTCACAGTTACCCGGGCCAGTGCGGCTTCTTAGAAGAAACCAAGGTCCTCATTCTACAGGAGTGAGAACTGAGCCAATTCAAGTGAGATGACCTGCTCTAGGTCTCAAAGGTAGCAGTCTGGATTCAGAGAGGTCTGATTGCAAACCCACTCAGCATACAGCTGAAAAGATGCCAGAAAACAAAGCCAAACTAAACATGAATGTTCTGCCATCATCCCAACGTGAAACACCAATATTATATATAGAATATATTCTATATGCATTTCATGCTCTCGCATGCTCACTCACACACACACACACACACACACACACACACACACACACACACACGCTCACACCTGAGAATTAAACCTCACACAGTAGAGAAACTGACAGCAAGTATTAAGTGCCTACCATGTGCCAGGAAATGGTGATACAAAGACAAAAATAAAAGTCTCTGTCCTTGGGAAGTTTACATTCTCTCTATATATAAATTCAAGGTTAAGGGGGAGAAATTAGCCTAGCTAGCACACTGTGAAATGCTAGCAAGATTAAGCATTGCCATCCAAGTATGATCAAGCCAATTCGCCCCTAACACCAAGTTCCCGAATTTTTAGGGAGGTAAGTATTAAGTTTACCCAAGCAACTCTTAAATCAAAGCCAATCTGAGTCAAGGCTTTTAAGAAATTTCATAAGCCAAGTTATTAGTCAAAAGCTGCTATAGTTGCATGATCTCAGGCAGTCCAAGCAAAAAGTCCATGCAGTTCACTGTGGTTCAAAGAGAAATTGTTTTAAATATTGATGCTCAGAATCTGACACTGGAATCTCATCACCATCATCCTTGGGAAATCATGATAACTGGATAAGGGCCTTTCAACTCAAGGTAGGCAGCCTCCATTAGTTTCCTAAAGCAGCTACAAAACATTAAGTTAGTGCTATTGGGGTGGAGAAGGAGTGGGAGAGATAAGATATGAGAGAATTGCTGTTCCAGATATATTCAAGTATTTCTCATATTTTTTAAAATGCTCCAAATTACTAACAATTAGAGAAATGCAAAATTAAAGCAACTCTGAGATTCCACCTCACACCTATCATTGGCAGAGTGGAGGGGGAGGAAGGAAAACAATAAATATTGGAGGGATTCTGGGAAAAGAGATACATGGAAGCACTCTGGGTGGAGCTTTTAACTCCCACAGGTATTCTGAAAATGAATTTGGAACTATACCCTGAAAGTTACTAAACTCTTCCTATCCTTTGGCCCTGAGATACTACTATTGGGCATGTTCCCCAAAGAGATCAAATTAAAAGGAAAAGGTCCTATATGTACAAAAATATTTATAACAGGCTCTTTTTTTGGTTTTGTTTTTTCATGGCAAAGAATCAGATTAAGGGGGTGCTGTTCAATTATGGCATATGAATATAATGGAGTACTAATATGCTGTGAGAAATTAATCAGCTGCAGGGAAACCTGGGAAGATTTGTATAAACTGATCCAGAGAGAAGTGAACAGAAGCAGGAGAAATATTTAACATTAACAATACTATAAAATGAACAAATTTGAAAGCCTCGAACAATTATCAACCATTCTTCCAAAGGAACAAGGAAGAATGCAACTCATCTCCTGACAGAGAAAGGTGATGAATATGAAGGAGACATACATTCTTGAACATGGCCAACATAGAAATGCTTTCTTTGACTATCTATATTTGTTACATGGCTTTTGTCTTGGGGCTGGGGGAGCTTGATAAATGGGACAAATGAGGGTGGGGGTGGAATTAGGCAACCATTTAACTACTGCCAAACTCATTCAAGTCAATTATTTACAATTTCTGGAATATCATTTAATGGCACAGTTATAAGAATTACCCTAGGAATTCTAGTACCTTCAACTGATTTGCATATAGGTGGTAGGATTTCAAAGGGGTTTTATTGTTGACACTCTTTATTTTAATAATCTAACAAGTTCTCTTTTTCACTGCAAAGAGTGATGTATATTGGACTAAAAAGTGGTTTCAAATCCAGGCTATACTACTCAGTACTCTGTGCAACTGTGTCCTTTCCCAACTACTTTACATTTATTCTGAACATAGATATATATGTACACAGTCTTCTTCATGTAAGCTTCTTGAAAGCTATATCTTTTCCTCCTTTTTTCTTTTTATCTCCAACATCTAACATATAGTAGGCACTTAAAAAATGCCTGTTGTCTTCAGTTCTCTTTGCCTCAGTCTCTAATCAGCCTGTATTTGTATCCCTAGCAGCTTATCCAGCAAAGAGGTGGTTCAACTAAAGAATCTCACCCTAGCATTACAATTCGGAGTATAAGAAAAGATAAAGCCCTTTTAAGAACACAATTCCATTTACATGTATTTTAAATACAAACAATTACAAGCAGATACCTTATTTGGAATAAAAATTATCCTATCTAATTTCTTTGCCTCATGGATTTAAAAAACTTGCAGTGTCTAGTGATACATTTTGGTCCTTTGAGGTATTCTTAAATTCTGGTCCTTCCACTGCTACATGTGCTTTGAAAGGAGGAAGTGCTGAAACCTCTTCAGAGGTGAACCCGAAAAAAACTCCACTTTACTGCTAAAACCCAGAGTGAATCCAAATGAAGACAATCAGGTTTTACCAAGTGACACTACAGAGTTTTTATTGTTTTTGTTTTAAATGGTACAAAGTATCATTTAAATATTAAGAAGAGTTCTTTTCATTTCTAGCCAGCCAAAGCTTTGCTTTCTACACCGTAACAAGGAAGAGACAACAAGTTTTGGATTTAGTTCCTATTTATAGATTATGGGTATCTCAGAGTGATTCCTACATGGTTTATGATTATTTAAATTGTGTGAACAAAGAGCCCTTCCCTTATTGGTGATTAAAACCTTCGGGGGAGGGGGGGTTGCTGAGGAGGGAGGAGGGCTCCGGAAGGACGAGGGAGAAGATTATGCAGGTTGTACGAAGCCGTTTCAGCTGAGATTGGTTTCACTTAATATAAATACTAAAATACCAAGTAGTCTGTACTCAAATTGGAGGACAATAGGTAAACCAGCCTCGTTCCAAAAAAAGGAAAAAAACACAATTCACGCCTACTTAAAAAGGTTTCTCTATAGGTATCTCTACCTCCACTTAGAGCAAAGGCCACTAGTTATCAGTAACGGCAGATGGGGAAAGTGGGAACCTGCCGGACAGCGCATCTGCTAGTAGAACTAGGATCAAAATGTCAGATTGTTTCTATTTTGACACCTGACCTTGCCCCCATGGCACACACCTTCTGCTTGCAGTTCACCTCCACTTCCCATTTCTGCCCCCAGGAAGATGAGGATGGAATAACTTTTCCTAATGAAGGGGAAAGGAAAAAACAACTGGATCTCAGTTATATAACCTTCAGGCACTTCCCGTAGGCTCAACGAACAGCACAGAGCCAAAAAAACAAAACAAAACAAAAACCCGTTAGTCTCATACACTTTCTGCCAGCTGCCGTCCAATAGCCATAGAGCCACTAGAGAGAAAAGAAAGGCTGGCCAAACTCAATGCCCGCCCCCTCCAGAAGCTGAGTCGAGTCCTGCCCAAGCACCTTTTTAGCTATCTTTTAAACTAACTTCAAACAGGTGTGTGTGCCCACCCAAGAGACCCAGCACCCGGGTCGTTGCTGCAGATCCTTTGAGAATCAACTCTTCTCCGTAACATTTGTCCAACAGCGACCCTGGGGGCCCAAGGGATTGAAGCTTCTCCAATGAAGCACAGAACTCCACACCAGTTTTTCTCTAGGAGTCATAACTCCTCCTTTGGAGTCTCCATCATGTCCCATTTCTTCCTCCCCCAAAAACATTAGCTAAGAAGGTTTTTTTTCTCCTCGCTTCTCAGGACTGATCCCCAGGTTGACATGGTTGGTCAGTCTGCAGAATAATTCTCTGCTAACGTCTACAGAGCAACTCCATCGGTGAAACTAACAAGGGGCCTGGCTCTCGGGTACCACCTGCCCCACTCTGACCTGGGACGCGACTGGGGCCTAAAAGCAGATGACATTTTTAGTTAGTTCCTGTTCAAGGCCAGCATCTCTAGGAGCGGGGTGAGCAAGAAGGGGGGAAGCCCGTCCTAGGACCCCCTGGCCCCACCCCATGCTAGGGCTGCGCCCTTGGCATCCGGTTCTGTCCTAAGGCCCCCTTTGCCCGTTCGGGCTGGGTACACACGACCTTTGAAAAGTAAACGCACGCGGGGCTGGGCGACCTTGGGTGGGACAAGTTCAGCTCGGTGGCTTTCTTGAGAGCGGAGCGCGCGGCGCGGGCAGCCGGACAAGAAGAGAGGAGAAGCCAAAAAGTGAAGTTACGGAGACAAGCACCAGTTCAGAACCGGTTGGGAATTGGGGCCCCGGGGTGTTTAACCACGGGGAAGGTGCAGACACACACGGCTGGGAGAACTGGGGGACGCTGCTCAGCCCCAGGCTTCGCCCGCACTTCTCAGTCGTCAGCCAGCCCAAGGAATTGCCCCCACAAGCTGGACGGACCGGACAGGCGTGAAAGTGAGGCGGAGAGCCCGGGGCCAAACGCCCGCCGACCGCTGCCTCCCAGCCCAACAGGGGCAGAGGTGGGAAGACCCCACCCCCCACCCCGATCACCCACACTTACGAGCTCTTAGGCGATCGCCCCCCCAGGTGCAGTCAGTCCACTTGCAGCTATTGCTGCCCCCACCCCCCCCCCGCCGCCGCCCCCTTCTCTGCCTGGGCCCAGCGGCTCAGCTCCGCTCAGACCGCTCCCCCACGTGCTCAGCCCTGCTGGTGAAACTCTGAGACTTTAAATAGTGGAGGCGCGCGACGACGACGTGCACGCGCCGAGAAACCCCGCCCCATTCCTTCGCTCCGCCTCCCAGTCCCTCGCGGTTTCACCCTCCGCTCCGCCCCTAAGAGAGTACGCACGCGCAACCTCATGCTTCCGCCCTCCCCGCCCTCGCCCACACCCAACTCCCCCCGCCCCCTCCGCAACCTCTCCTTTACGCGTGCGCAATCCCATCCTCACCCGCCGCCCAGCCTTCACGCACTTACGCACGCGCGGGTTCTCGCTCCCGTCCTCCCTCCCTCCTTTCTCTCCCGCCCCCACCCAACTCCTCACAACCCCGCCTTCGCCCCCTGCGCACGCGCGGGCCAAAGACTCCCCTCTTTCCCGCCCTCTGGCTCCCCTGCTCCCACCCAACACCGCCATCACCCACTGCGCATGCGCACTCAGTTTCCCTCGCTCTTTGCTTTGCTTCTTGTGCTCCGCCTTGCCTGGCTCAGACCCAGGAGACCAAGCTAGGTACGAGTTAGGACGTTAAGTGTTGGGGAGGGGGTGTCGAGCGGACTGGCTTTCTGCAAGCCTGGAATCCGATCCCAGCATGAGCCTTCCCTTCCTCTTTCTGTGACCTTGGCAGTGGTCTCAGCTCAGCCACCAGCTTGCTGAGTGACCTTAGACAAGTCGCTTTCCCTCTCTGGTCCTCACTTGTTTCTAAAAAATGATGGTATACTGAATGATTTTTCAGACCCCCTCCTGCTCTTAACAAAGCCTTCCTTCTGCCTGTAGGGAGGCTTGACATTCTCTTAGCTCTTTCTGAAATTCAAAGCACACAGCACCATATCTACCAGTCAGTCAACAAACACTGAGTGCCTACTTTGTGCCAAACACTGTGCTATGTGCTAGGGACACAAAGAAAGGCAAAAAAACAGTCTTTGTGGTCAAGGCGCTGGCAGTGTAATGGGAGAGAGAACAGCCGAACAACTATACACAAATAAGATATCTACAGGACAAATTGAAGACATTAGCATTAAGCACTCAGTCTATTAAGAAAAAAAAGTTCCTGGAGACCTCTCCCACCACCACCAGGATGTTCCTCTGATGGGACAGATGAAGGCTGTGTCCCTGAGCATCACTGGTACCTAAAACTCCAAATAAAGGGTTCCTAGCAATTTGAACAAACTGATCAATGTGAAGATGAAACATGCTCCACCAGTTGTGTTAATTATGGGATTATGATCCATGAGAAAAAAGGCTCACCAGAGGGGCATTAGTCACCACTGACTCCTTAGCTACCTAGGAAACAGGCTCCCTGAATATCCCAGGAGGGCAGAAAGGGAGGGGTTTGACCTAGAGAAACATCTTCTTACTCTGAAGGCTGAGTTCCACCTTGGAAGAATCTCTGGTCTGAGGTGCGTAACCTGAAGCCTTGAGGCCACACGTGGCCCTCTATGTCCTCAAGACTGAGTCCAAGTTTTACAGAACAAATCCTAAAGGACATAGAGGGCCACGTGTGGCCTCAAAGCCAATCCCTTGTCTGGTCTGTTCCACACTAAGACCAACTAAGCTTGTCTCAGAGTTCTGTGAGAAGTAACTAGAGAAGAATTATTTTTAAAACACATCATTAAAATTGAAATCTTTAAATAATTCTTTCAGATCAGGCTTTTATTAAATGCAAACATTTAGTAGGCTTGGTTAAAATTCATCAAAGGATTTTTCTGGTTTAATTGCATCCTCCCCTGTTCACCCCATGTGTTTGTTAGACTTCCTACTACTTCTATAACTTTTTGATACAAAAAGACTTGTGTCTCCAGGATTTTTAATGACAGTAGATCTGTAGAGTTGGTCAGTTTCCTCTAGGTACCATACAATGGATTATATCCTGCTACCGGATTCTCATCAGCAATGGGTTTTTGTGGGGAATGATGTGGGTCATAATAATAAAAACCTTTAATAGGAGGAAGAATTTATATTTTTATTAGTTTTCGTGAAGTTAGGGATATTCTATAGGTCAGGGACAAATGTAGGCTGTTAAATTATAAACACTAGGTTTTTTAATGTAAGAGAGATCCAGAATGCTTGGTTTTTAAAAGTGAATGTATATACCAAATATAAACCATATATACAAATATTTACTGTATATTTATTACATATTATATAAGAAGAAGTATATATATACATATACATGCACATATACATAGTATATATTTGTATATACATAGTATATATATATATATATATATATATATATATATATATATATATATATATATATTGTGTGTGTGTGTGTACCAAAGCTATAAATAAGATACTGGAAAATGTCTATATACAGTAGAGAAAATCCTAATGGGTTGGGCAGAAGGGTGAGCTAAACCCAAGGACTGGAATGGTGAGGTACTTATAAATCAGGTGTTAGATTGGAGTACTCTCCATAAAGCATAATGCTTAGTTCTGGCAACTTCTAGGGACACATGTAGCTCAAGTATGAAGGGCTTGCTTCTTTCTGATGACATAGCAAAACTCTCAGTGGTTAGTCCCTTCATTTGAATCCTGCTTTCTCAGTCCCCATGTGGTATGAGGATTGACAGTGGGAGAAAATGCATCAGAGAAGATTGGCTACTGAGATAAGAAGAGCATTCACAAAGCAAGCTTTAAAAGGAGTAACTGAGATTTCTAGTGAGGGGTAGAAGAGAGGCCTGCCCACCCCCCACCTGGGACCTGGCAGCATGACAACTTCAAGAGCAGGGCACAGAACACATGTCCTGCCTAGGTAGCCTGACACTAAGCCTGGGCCTTGTGCCCTTGGTTGCCTCCCCTCTTCTAGGTTCATCCTCTAAGCATCGGTGGCTGAAATTGGTCCTTCACTAGCTTTGTTTAGTCTTACAGGCAGCCTCATGGGTTTAAGAAGTCAGGATCTCCTGGGTCCCCCAGCTGAAGCTGAATCAAAACAGAAGAATAAGCACCAATAAGAGGAGGCTGACTCTTAAACTAGCTTGCTAGAAGATGTTGACCTAAAGCAGCAGTTCTCAACCTGTGGATTATGTTCAATTTGTAACAATGAAAATACATCCTGCATATCAGATATTTACATTATAATTCATAACAGTAGCAAAATTACAGTTAGGAAATAGCAACAAAAATAATTTTATGGTTGGGGGGTCACCACAACATGAGGAACTGTATTAAAGGGTCGCGGCATAAGGAAGATTGAGAACCACTGACCTAGAGGGAGACAGTGCAGAACCAAGTCAAAGGTGAAATACAGATTCGTTAGTCCCATAAAATGTTCCTTCTATGTTTTAGGTATCAGTCTCAAAGGAGAACATGATAGTAGTTATCAGTTACTGCTACTTGCTCAAGTCTTTGTCATCTTCTCCCTTGATATTTTCCACCCGACAAACAGGACCATCCGAAGCCATGCTAGGGAGAAGCTAAACCACTTGACTCTCCTCTCTCTAGGACAGACCTGCACAACCTGGCAGTAGATATTGGCCAGAATTAAAATAACCTTCTTCAGGCAGCAGATGGGTTGGACTAGAGACAGACTAATAATGGTTGGTTGTTTCAGGTTACGTGACAAGCAGGAGAGAAGGTACAGTGGCAACCCTACATTTTTCACTGGCCAGACCTAGTATCCCCATTTTCATGGAGGCTATTTCCACTCTTTTGTTCAAGTATCTGAAAGGGACTCTTAGACCTACACTATTGCCCAGATCAACAGTTAAGTGTAAGAAGGGAAATCAACTGACCCAAATCAGTCATGCCATCACGCTCAAAATAAGTGACAAGACGCTATACCTGGATTGTGCTCAACTCCGTCAGGAAAAGACAGTCAGTGAATTAGAGGTGTGACCTAGGTCTAGAGTGTAATCAATCGATCATAGGCTTTAGGCTAAGTATGAAAAAAATCTTTGATCATCTTAGAAGTTCTTGAAAATCATTGACTGAACTGGGGTAATTTATGCACAGCAGGTGTTTTACAATTGGTTAAGGAAACTTGTTTGTACCATAAGGGTCATTTGAAAAACAGCCAGCCAGCTTGGATTCAGCTCCTGGTAACTTAGAGCAAAAGCCTATATAGCTGGTCAGAAAGAATTACCTGGTGTGGTGGGGAGAAGAATAAGATTGGCAGGGGCCTTGGTCTCATCCTCCTTCCCTTCCCATCATGGCAAAGAAGAGGACCATGTGAACTTCTAGGGGTCTGGAGGATTTGGGATTTCCTAAATCACTTATCAGTATCACTGAACGAGGCTGTTGAAAGGCAGATTCAGAGGTCTACCAGGAGTTCAGCAGATGGACTACACCATACCTAATGGAGACATCTTGATGATTACTATAAAAAAAAGAAATTCCAGGAGCTGTAAGTTACCCCTTTGTCATATGTGCTCAATAATGTGAGGCCACTTTTACCTGGGGCCCTCTTGCTATGTACTAGTGTGAAAACGTGGCACAGACTTTTAGGAAGGGTATTTTGTACCAACAATATCACTATGGTAAAATACCCTCTCTGAAAGATAATTAAGTCTGGCTGGCTAATTGATATCAATTGATAATCATGAGATGAAAAATATCAGTTGTGGGAATCAGGGGGTGGGCTCATGGGCAATAACATTAGAAGGCTTCCCCTAAAATTCAGAGGGGACACTGTACTGTAGGCATTGAACCTCCCAGAGTGAGTTAGGGTTGAGAGGGTAACTCCAGAGTATGTGCTGCAAAGGGGAATGCTTTTAATTCTAAATGGAGATAATTTCTTTGCTTCTTATTTAGTCATTGTCTCTGCTCTCAAGGTGCTTAGGGCTTGCTATAATAGAATTGGACCCAAAATATAAAGAACTGGACCCAAGTCAGGGGATCTAAATTCTAATCTTAGCTGTGTCACCAACTTGCTGTGTGACTTTAGGCAAATGACCACTTCTGTACTCATCATCTTCCTAGGTCCCTTTGAACTCTTTTATTTTGTAACTCTAAAAGGGAAAATGAATTATCTACCCATTAAGTCATTCAACAAAGCATTTGTTAATGACAAAGAGAAAGGTTGCTAGTGAATTATTTTTTTTAAAGCATTTATAACACACCTACTATGTGCAAGGCACTGCTCTGGGTAGGCCCTGGAGATTCAAAAACAGAGAGAAAATATTTCCTGCCCTCACATTCTACATTTATACACTTTTTAAAAGCATACAAATTAGCATATGATAAGAGGAGAGAATACTTAGCCTGGAGCAACATTTTCTTCCCTGAAATATAATTAACTTTCCTAAGGGGTCCCTATTAGACTTTGATTGTAGTTTCTAAAATGAGGATTTAGAGAGGGGGGAGGGTTGATGGCTGTAGTTCTTCATAAGAATATCCTCTGAGTCTTCTCCACCACCTCCCCTATGTCTTTAGAAAATCAACTGAGATTCATTTAGCAAATTTGTCCATATCTATAATTCTGGAAAGCTATGTCAGCTCCTGGGGAGCACCAAACAGAGTCTCCACCTGTTCCTAATACTAAAGAATCCCTACAAAATCCATTTAGGATAGCTCTCTAAGATCTCTCAAGTACCACATAAAGAAGTCTCAAGTAATTCATTAAGCACAATGCTTAGCAAATCTCAAAATTACGATCTCTAGAGAGGACCCAGGCCTACCACAGTAGGTGCTAGGTCTGGAGGTTACTGCCACCACAAAATGCAGAAGTTATCCAAATTCAGTTTATAATATTTGTTACCTTAATGTCATGGTCTTTAAAGACGCAGAGTACACTCACATCTGCCTCCAGTTCCTTAATACACTGAATGTTCTACTTTCTAAACCCCCCTGGGTCAACTGCATATGCTTCACAGTGTTCAGGCACAGATAGAAGGCCTTCTGCCAGTCACAGAGGCTAGAGGGTAGAAGACTCCCCTATTGGGGCATGTAATCATGTTGGTCTCCTTTTCCTCTGCATCATCCTTCTACTCTGATGAGGTCAATCCAATCCAATCCTGCTGACTGGACCAGACTTCACTTGAGCCAGTCCAGTGAGTCAGATTTAGTATTAGAACAAAGTCACTTTTAAACCAATGAATTGGGTATGTAATTAAAAAAAAAAACTAGAATAGTTATACATCATAAATCTCCCAGCCAAACACAATATAGAAATTATTAAAATCAAAGAGATGAGAAAAATTAAAAACAAACTGCATTGAATAGATAAATAAAACGAGGCACTGTTTAAAAAAAACTAATGAAAGAAATAAATTGGGGCAGCTAGGTGGCACAGTGAATAGAGCAGTGGCCCTGGAGTCAGGAGGACCTGAGTTCAAATCCAGCCTCAGACACTTAACACTTACTAGCTATGTGACCTTGGGCAAGTCACTTAACCCCAATTGCTCTGCCTTCCCCCCTCCAAAAAGAAAAAAAAATTAATTAAGAAATAAACCATTAGCTAATATGACCTCCAAAAATGAGAAAATCAAATCTCCAATATAAAAAAATTTTAAATGACAATTCATAAGATATGAAGAGAAAATAAAGAAAAGTATCATAAATTATTTTGCCCAAGTATATTTTAGTAAAAACTGATCTTTGAATGAAATGGATGAATATTTATAAGAATAAGAATATTAAATGCCTAGATTAACAAACAGATCAATAGAAAATATAAGTAACCCATTCTTATTAAAAGAAATTAAACAAATTATAAAGGAACTCCCAAAAGAAAAAAAATTTCTAGAACCAATTGTGTTAACAAATGTATTCTAGC
>JAQQSU010004938.1:0-13943 GCA_028627135.1 Pseudochirops cupreus | reverse complement strand
ATCTTAGTTCTGAATTTTTGTGAACTTTGGTCTAAGTACTATTAGTCCTAGCATAGAAAAGAGGGGTCAAATCAGAAAGGAGGATAAAGTCTTGGACCCCAGCCCTGTGGCCTCTTCCACAACATCTCTATCCCTTAACCAATCCTTTTTCCCTTGAAAACATCATCAGTTACCACCAGTACCCCTCTTCCTACTACTGACCCTATTGGAGGAACTGTCATCTCAGGGACTATCACAGAGACAGGATTTGAAAGCAGGTCCTCTGACCCATATAGAGCATACTTTCCACTGTAACAGGCTTCAGAACAAGAACTAGAAATCAGGTTATCTGCCTTATAATCAAGAGGCCACAAACACCATATTTAGAAAGGCTTCTCTGACACCCACCAAATCCTGTTGCACAGGTATCTACCAATTCCTCCAAACCCTCTCTGTAAAGGAACCCACTGGGCCTGTCCTCTGCTCAGGCTCTGCCTATGGGGATATACTTGGTGCTGACTCAGAAGAAAAATCCCTTGTAGTAGACAGAGAAACACACCTATAACTTCTCCCCAGGGCCTTGCTACATCCTAATCCACAAATCTAAAGGCTTGGGGAAAACCATAATTCCTGTTTTAAAAGACCACCAGAAAGGGAAATTTTACAGTCTCTCTCTAATAATGTAGGTTCATATTTTGGTGGCATTTTTATGGGTTACCAAGTGTTTTCCTCCCAACAACTTTGTGTAAGTAGTACTACCTGAAATATGGTTCCCATTTTATAGATAAGGAAAATTGAGGGAAGGAACGATGAAGTGATTTGCCACAGCCACTTAAACCCAGAGTTTCTGACTCCAGGTCGGGTGCTCTTTCTGCTACGTTACATCTCGTCTCCAGCTCCCTGACTCTGCTGGCGTATACCACGCAATTGGGTCTTGGAGTTCATCATTTCAGTGCTCTGACCTGAGGTGCCCTGAGGGTGTTATAGATAGGAGCTCACCTCTGGAACAATAGAATCACTCATACACACACACACACACACACACACACACACACACACCCATGTCTCCAAAGGCTAGGCTGCTGAAGATGCCCAGTGACTCAGGGTGGGAAGGAAAGGAAGCAGCAGCAAGTTAAGAAAATACAATTAACAAATACAATTAATGTCATCATGTAACACCACCACCCCTACTTCCTGTCAGCAGAGCAACACACGCAGCTCTTCCCCTTTCCACACCCACATCTACAATCCTTTCTCCACATAGCTTTTTAAACAGACTTCATGGATACAGAAATATCATGGGGTAGGGGGAAGCAGGAAAGCAGAGGGGAATCGTAAGGACAGTGGAGGCCTGAAGCACTCTTATCATATCATAGTATTTGGAGTTGACAGGCACTTTGAAGATCATTCAGTCTCCTTGGCTACCCTCTCATTTTATAGGCAAAGAAGCTGCCAGTCAAAAGGGCAAAACTAATTGGACCATGGTCATATAGCTAATAAGTAGTAGAGTCAGGGAGGGGGAAAGTGACAAAGTGGGTAGAGTGCCCGCCTAGAGTCTGGACACTCACTTTTCTGAATTCAAATCTGGCCTCAGACACTCGCTAGCCACGTGACCCTGGGCAAGTCACTTAATCCTATTTGCCTCAGTTTCCTCATCTATAAAATGAGCTGGAAGAGGAAATGGTAAACTACTCTGGTATCTTTGCCAAGAAAATCTCAAATGGGGTCATGAGTTGGGCATGAGTGAAAATAACTGAGCAGCAGTAGAGTCAGGATCCAAATCCAGGCTCTCAGACTCCAAACCCAAGGTTCTTTCCATCATACTGCGATGCTCTTTTATGCCCCTTCCCGTTAATGTGGGTGACCCCAAGGTCTTTCCATAAGTCCAATATCTAAACAACCATTCTCAAACATCAACGAGGCATAAGGCATCCACAACATGACAGCAGCATCTTGGAGTCCCTGCCATAGCCTGTCTCCCTCAGTGCCGGGGGTACAACTAGGGCACATCCAGAATGGAAGAGGAATCCCTAGAAGGCTTTTCACTGGACAAGTGCTCTGCTCAAAGCTCTGTGCATTAGTAAGATAATTCCTGTGGAATATGATGGGTAAATTGGAGGAACAGGAAGGGAAGGGAGATGGAAGAGCATTGAACTGGGAATCAGGAAAACCTGAGTTCAAAATCTTCCTCAGATACTTATTAGCTTTCTAAGCAAGTCACTTGCCTCTCAGCCTCAGTTTCCTGATCTGTAAAATGGGGTTACTAATTAACACCTACCTCACAAAATTGTTGTCAGGGTAAATGAAATGACATACATAAAGCGCTTTGCAAACCTTAAGGCACTACAGAAATGTTAGTTGTTGTTGTTGTTATTATTATGATTCAGAAGGACGGAGGAGAGGGGAAGAGTACAGGCTTCAGAACTATAATGAACCTTAGAGCTTATCACCTATTCTCTTATTTTACAAATGAGAAAAGTTGAGACCTGGAGAAGGTAGATGGTTTTCCACATGTCACACAGGTACTAAGTAGCAGAGCCAGGATGTGATCCCAAATTTTCTGGTTCCAAATCCAAAACCTCAAAGCAACACTATAGACCAGTGGTTCTCAATCTTCCTAATGCCGCAACCCTTTAATAGTCGTATGTGGGAGAGTCTGCATGTGGGCGGACCCGCCTGGAGATGGATAGAGGAGGTTCCTAAGACCATTTTCCGATGGTCTTAGGCGACCCCTGTGACCCCTGTGAAAGAGTCGTTCGACCCCAAAGGGGTCACAACCCAGAGGTTGAGAACCACTGCTATAGACCCTAAAGGGAAGCATTCTGGTCCCAGCTCTAGGCTCCCAGGCCAGCTGAGTTGACTTGCTACATTTTGGGCTATGGGGATGCCTTCCCTGCCTCTGCATAAAGCCTGACTAGTGGCAACCCCTGGCACTGGCCTAAGGAGACTGCTCTCCTGATATGGACTCCTATCCCATGATCTGGCATCATTAATGATTTAACCTGCCCTGGTCCCTCTAGTCACAACATTGATTATTGTTGTTGTTGTTTAGTCACAACCAACTCTTCATGACCCTGTGGACCACACTATCCATGGGGTTTTCTTGACAAATATACTGGAGTGGTTTTTCACTTCCTTTTCCAGAGGATTAAGGCAAACAGAGATTAAGTGACTTCCCCAGGATCACACAGCTAGTGTCTTTGGTCAAATCTAAACTCAAGTTTTCCTGACTCCAGGTTCAGGGCTCTATCCACTGGACCACCTAGCTGCCTCACAATGGCAAACCCCATCCTTAAAAGCAAAGAGTTATCCTGGACTCCCAGAGCAAAGACCAGACCAACTCCCCAGAGCCCTGGAGAATCAAGTGCCTTCTTTGATTGAAATTTTTCCATCAAAAAAAAACCAAAGATATTCATGGAATCCTTAAGAGTCCATCCAGTCTTCTGTTGTTCGTAACTGTACCAGTGTTAGCAAATTCACCTTCAATGGAACTGGGAAAGTGTGAATTTGGGCTGAAAACCTCAGCTTTAAGAGGAAGGTAGCACAGCGCCTTAGAACCACGAAGGAGTACTGTGGCTCGCCCTGTTGTAATACAGCTACTTTGTATTTATTTTAGCTTCTTCATCTGGTCAATCAATTCAAATTCCCTGCAACGTAACAGTCATTGACAGTAAGAGCAGAATAGAATAGAATTAGCTTGTGAGAGGTGTCAGCCGACCCCTACCCCACTCCTACCAATTCTAGCACTCTACAGAAATTCCAGTGCTGCCATTAGCAAGAACAGTGTTTTCCTTACTCGTTTCCACGCACTCATCTCTCCACAAAGATGATTCACAGTGCTACCTTAAAGAATGCTAAAGCTTTACTGAGGAGGAAATGGGATTTTTGAAAACAACAAAAATGTGCCCAAATTAGAATCTAATCTTAAAGCTAGAAAGGTCCCTAGCAATCATCTGATCCAACACCCCTGCTTTTAGGATTATCTGATTTTAGAGCTAGAAAGGACCAGAGCAATTATCTAGTCCAACCCTATTACTTTGCAGCTGAGGAGAATGAGTCTCAGAGAAAAGCAGCCCCTTGGCCCAGAACTCACAGAGCCAGGATTAAAGTGCATTTCTTCTGACCCCAAATTCTGCGTTCTTTCCAGTATACCTCACTGCCTCCCTTAACAAGGGATCATAAATTTAGAATCAGAAGACACCATTGGGGTCATCTAGGCCAAGGGTTCTTAACCTTTTTTGTGTCACGGACCCTTTGGCAGACTGGTAAAGTCCACAGTACCCTCTTTGGAATAAGATTTTTAAATTCAAAAAATAAAATACATAGGATTACAAAAGAAACCAGTTGTGTTGAAATATAGTTGTAAAAATAAAAAACTAAGTTCACAGACCCCACATTAAGAACCCCCAATCTCAAACAACACCTTATGTTACAGATGAGGAAACTTGGGTTCAAAAAAGTTAAGTGATTTGACTAAAAGGCAGAGTTGGAATTCAAACCCAGACATTCTGACTCCAAAACATATATATTTGGGTGAGAAAACCAGATACAGAGAAAGAAAATGGCTTGTACACATCTAGTCAATGGGAGACCCAGCATGTGGACCCAGGTCTCCAAGACCAACATTCTTTTTGCTACTATCTATATGGAGCTGTCTGGAATGTGGCAAACCTCCTTAACTTGACATATCCCTACAGTGTGTGCTCACATCTTTAATTAGATCTGGACTAAAAATACCCCCCCACCCCCTGGCTCCACACCTACTGCACACAACTCAGGGATGACAGTCAGCTTTGGTATTTGAACCAAGCAATATCTTTTGTGGGTAAAAGTCCAGGGACAGAACCCAAAACACAGGTTTGTGGTATATAGAGTTGGAGGCTTTATTAGACCAGATACAGAACTCAGAATTGGTTGGATGGTACACCCAAATTATTTCACAGCTATTGCCTGATGTGTAACTAACACACCTCATTTTCTCATCAGAGATGAGCTGGCTTTGTAATCACCTCTTAGACCTTGATCTTTCATGAATTATTGGCAGGTAATAAAAACAAAATCTTACCCAAATGGGGCCCAGAAGTAATTAAGATTTGTATTCAGGTGGAGAAAGAGGGAAAGGGAAGGGAATGGAAGGAAGAGAGAACAGCTTTCAGGCACCCAATGACAATTCCTGCAATATCCTTGGTAGCAGCTCATTAGTCCTGTGTCCAAATGGGAGGGTTAGAGCCCCCAAACCCTGCTGTTCACTTGCAGCTCTGAAGCCGGGTCCTATAATGTTTCTCATCTGATAGGAGGGGGATGAAGGTGTCACTGTGGGAAATCTTTAGCCTGCTGCTCCACAAAGGGACTTCCTTCCCTTCCTGCTGTGGTTGGAGATTGTCCAGGTCACTCCGGGAGCCCCCGGCTCTCCCTTCACTGGAGTTGAGTTCCATCAGCTCCAGCTCATGTTTGGCAGCTGTCTCTAGCACCCTCTGCTTATTGTAATACCTGACAAAGTTATTGATGATGGGGTGAATGGGAAGGGCAATGGCAATGACCCCACAGAGGAAACTGATGGCAGCATTCAGCTTGCCTAGAGTGGTCTTGGGGTAGATGTCCCCATACCCCACTGTCGTCATGGTGATGATAGCCCACCAGAAGGATTGGGGGATGCTTTTAAAGAGTGTCTCTGGGTGGCTCTGCTCCATAGTGTAGCCAAGGGCAGAAAAGACAAAAATCCCAACAGCCAGATACATCAGGAGCAGCCCAAGCTCCTTGAAGCTCCGTTTCAGAGCATAGGTCAAGGTCTGCAGCCCAGAAGAGTGACGGGCCAGTTTGAAGATCCTTGCTATCCTCATGATTCGCAAGGCTTGGACTGCCTGTTGCACATTAGTCAACTCCATCATCCGGGCCCCAAAGTGGGTCAGAGTCAGACTGACATAGAAGGGTAGAATGGCCAAGACATCAATGATATTCATGAAGGACAAAGCAAAGTGGAGCTTGTTGGGAGATGAGATGAGCCGAAGGACATACTCGAGTGTGAACCAGCCAATGCAGGCAGTCTCGATATTGTCCAGCGTGGGATGTTCCACATGGTTCCCCTCATCGTCTAAAATCTGAAGCTCTGGGATGGTCCCCATGCACATGACCACTGATGAGATCAGTATCAAGAGAAAGGACAGGATGGCCACGATCCGGGCTGGGCAGGAAGACTCTGGTTTCTCCATGAATTTCCAAATACACTTTTGGCACCTTTTCCAGCGATTTTCTGAGGCATCCACTCCCAAATCATCCAGGATCAACTGTACCCTGCGGGCAATTTCTTCCAGCTCTTCTCGTTTCTCGCTCAGGTGACTCTTACAACAATCATCCAGGAACTTGAGGTCCACTTTCCAAAACTCCATTTCATTCTTGAAACAAATGGGGCAGATCCCCTTTTTCATGTGAATCTCCCCAAAATAATACACCTCAATAACACATTTGAAGGCATCGGGGTCCCGATCAAAGTAAAATTCTCTCTTCCCTGGGTCATAATCATCACACAGAGAGAAAATGGTATCATAACCCCCAGCCAAACAGTTGATTAATTCAGCCAGCCGGGTTTCTGGATACTGGCTCAGCAGGTCTCCATACAGGACCTGCCTCACTCCTCCGACATTGACCACAATCTCTATGTCTTCAGTGTTTTCTGACCCATTACTGTCCAGCTCCAACAAGCTGGAATCCCCTGCCCCATTCATCCTGCTGTCTTGGCTGCTCCCCGCTTCTACCCAACCCTCAGCAGGCTGCCGACTCTGTGAAGACAAATGAAAGCACAAGTCAGGGATCATATAGTGAAACTCTGAATGACTCCTGGGGGTAGCTAGAAGGCTCCGAGCAGGCATTTACAATCTGTCAAAGCTTACAAGGTATGTAACAGGCTGCTGGGGAAAGACTAGGCTGCTGGAGGGAGGGAGGGAGGAAAAGAGGGAGTCAAGGGGAAACTTGAGCCAGGAAAGGCTACTTTTGTTTGATTCAGATGGAGGAAAGCAGCAAAAAGAACTCACCTCCTGCATGGGTGCTCCTGATATTTGAGATCCCTATTTTTTTTTCTTCCTGAAGTGATGTCTCTTCATGGACCCAGAAGCACTGCCAGTTGTCTTTTGCACAGATTAACGGAAAGAGGAGTCATCGGCAGACTTCAATGGGTCAGATGATCCAAACCCTCCTCACTGGGGGCTGTCACCCCCATTGGCCTTGCACACAGCTCCAGAGCTGCTGACTGGGACTGCTGCCTCGAGGTCCTCCTGAGTTGACCTGTGGACTCCTAGGGAAACAGTAAGTGGAAGTGTTCAGAGGGAGAACTTGATCAGAGGGGTTTGTTTTTCCAATGCTGCTTCTAAACAGAATAGGAATTCCAGGCTGACGTCAAGAGCTTTCAAAACTGTACCCTCTTCTGGTGAAATTCAGCAAAGCACAAGACAGCCTTAGCTCACCGCTGGGAGCCAAGTGGGAGCGAGGTTTAGGCGGCTGCTACTGCTGCTGCTGCTTCCTCTCCTGCAGCTGTGGGCGGAAGGGGGAACCAGTCCTGAGTCTGGAGTCAGAGGAGCTGAGTTTGAAAGCTAACTCTCTGCCTTACTACTGAGTGGCAGCTGGTCACTTCTCTTAGCCTCAATTTCCTCTCCTAAGGAGGAGGGGGTGGGACTGCCTGGTCTCTGAGCTCCCTTCTAGCTGTAAATCTCTACAATTCGACCCCTGAATCTCACAGCTTCTGTGTCCTTAATGAAGGGTCATACAAAAAGAATGCCCCACTTTAAAATAATACAGCTGCCGGAACTGGAGGAACAAGGGGCTTAGTATAAAAATTATGGAACTGATAGGTAAAACCTTGCCCCAACTCTGCCATTTACTGGCTATATGATCTTGGCCAATGATTTTTTTTTTCTTTGATGGGGAAGCAGTCGGCGTTAAGTGACTTGCTCATGGTCACACAGCTACTAAGTATCTGAGGCCAGTTTTAAAGCCAGGTCTTCCTTGACGGGGTTGGTGGATGTTATGGAAATACTTGTTTTATTTCATAAATTAAAAATAAAATTAATTTTTAATTTAAAAAAGACATGTACATTGTTTCAAATAAAACCTCATATGCAGTTGAAAATGCCCATCTCCCTTAAACCCAAACCCCTACCTTCAATATCTCAATTTTTCCCATCATTCAAGCTCAACTCAAATTTTATCTACTCCAAGGAAGCCCATGGTTCAACTGCCTGCTAATCATTTCCACCTGGATGTCCTACTATAATAACCTAACTCGTTACAGAGTCAGAACATCTACAAACTGCAAGTAACCTTAGAGAGACTATAGGTTCCATTCTATCATTTTATTTTTTTTAATTACTTTTTCTTTTTTTTTAATGCTTTCTTTCTCTTTTTTTTTTTGGAGGAGGGAAGGTAGGACAATTGGGGTTAAGTGACTTGCCCAAGGTCACAGGCCTAGTTTTTGGTGTTAAGTGTCTGAGTTCACATTTGAACTCAGGTCCTCCTGACTCCAGGGCGGGTGCTCTATTCACTGCTGCCACCTAGCCACCCCATAGTCTATCATTTTAGAGAGAAGGAAACTGAATCCCAGAAAGGGGAAGTAATTTGGTCAATATTACACTACTAGTTAGTAAAGGAACCAAGACTAGAATTTGTTTTTTGACTGATAGTCAAGTGCTCTTTCCACTGCACTAGTCTGTTTTTCCACCACATAATTCAGCCCTTAATTACATATAAACTCCTTTGTGTTGTTTGTTGTTGTTTCCTTTGTGTTCATCTCTCTGAAATCAGCTCCCCCATCTTGACCATCCTTCCTGTCACCCAAGTGGGAAACATGAGTCATCTTTGACTCCTCCTCTCTCTCCCTCATCTACACCCACACCCCACTCAGTCATCAAATCCTTTCAATTCTTCCTTCCCATGTCCCTCCTATCTATCCCATCTTTTCCATTCCCATGCCTATTCCCCTAGTTCAAATTCCCCACTTTGGTACTGTTTCAATATATCCTCACTGATCTCAATACTTTTAGTCAAGTCAGCAAGTCAATAAGCACTTTTAAGCCCCCATTATTTGACGGGCTCTGTGCTAAGTGCTGGGGATACAAATAAAGACCAAAAGCAAAGACAAACAAAAGATAGTCCCTGCTCTTGAGAATCTTATAGTCGGTTGGAGGAAACAACATGAAATCCACTAATGCAAACAAGATATATATGGAATAAATTGGAGATAACCATAGCTCATGCTACCAAATTCATCTTCATAAGACATCACTTTCATTATTTCACAATCCTGTTCAAACACTATCATTGACTGCGCATTTCCTACTGAACTAAGTCCACATTCTTGGGTTGGGGGGGGAGTTGTTTGGGGGTTTTTTGTCTTTTTAGAGGGGGGAAGGCAGGGCAATTGGTGTTAAGTGACTTGCCCAAGGTCACACAGCTAGTGAGTATGTCAAGTGTCTGAGGTCACATTTGAACTCAGGTCCTCCTGACTCCAGGGTGGTGCTCTATTCACTGTGCCACCTAGTTGCCCTTTAAGTCCAAATTCTTTAGCCTGATAATTAAAGCTCTCACAACATGTCCCCAGACTACCTTTCCAAAGTTATCTTCTACTACCCATAGAATCATTTAGAGGTCAGCTTAAAGGTCACTGAGTCCAAACTCCCACCCACACAGGAATGCCTTCTACAACATTCCTGAGAGGTAGCCATTCAGTCCTTACTTGAGGTAACCATGCTAATATCTAAGAATACAGGACCTTCTCCCACCACCCACCCATCCAGTTTGGGATCCTGGCTCTGTCACTTTCTACCTTTGAAACCTTGGGCAAGTTACTTTCTCTATCTGGTTCTCCTGTTTCTTTGTATGCAAAATGATGAGGTGGACTAAGGTTTCTAAGGTCC
This sequence comes from Pseudochirops cupreus, assembly GCA_028627135.1. Lineage (NCBI taxonomy): Eukaryota > Metazoa > Chordata > Mammalia > Diprotodontia > Pseudocheiridae > Pseudochirops > Pseudochirops cupreus. The sequence continues at coordinate 4,062 of JAQQSU010004938.1, read as the reverse complement.
TTTCTAGTTCTAAGTTTTTTATTCCCATTAGCTCTTCTAATGATGGGAAGCTTACTGCCTTAAGGTAGTTCATTGCATTGTTAGACAATCCTAAGTATTAGACACTTTCAAGTATTAGACATTTTCTATGATATCCCATTGCTCCAGCAGAATGGGTCCACTTACTGTCTCCCTAATGTCTTTTTCCCTTTCCTGACTAAGACTTTGTACATTGGATGGGGTGTATTGGAGTCAGCTGGAACTGACCTAGGACAGTCAGCTGTTAAATTTTTAGTGTAAATATTTACATCTCAGAAATTGGTAAACACTACAAATCAGGACAGCCACGTGTCACAAGGGCAGTTAGGTGGCACAGTGGATAGAGTGGAAGTGTTGGACACTACTGAAACAACTCAACAACAACACAAATTATTGTCAAAAGTATTTTTCTAGTTCTGCTTGATATCAGTTCATATAAATCCTCCCATGTTTCTCTGAATCCTTCATGTTCTTAGATGCAGCTAGGTGGTACAGTGGACGGACGGCATACTGGGCCTGGAATCAGGAAGACCTGAGTTAAAATCAAGCATCAGACACTAGTCATGTGACCCTAGGCAAGTCAACTTCTCTCAACTTCAGCTTCCTTAACTGTAAAATGGGGATAATAATAGCACCCTCCTCTCAGTCCTCCCAGAGTTGCTATGAGGATAACATGAGATAATAATTATAAAGCATTGTATAAACCTTAAGGTGCTATATAAATGCTAGCTATTAGAAACACTGGTTTTTTTGGTAAGTTTAACATCCAATCCATTACTAATGCTTCCCTTAAAATTGTCAACAGTTGCCCACCCCTCCCTGCAAATCTTGATTCTTACATATTTTTCTAAATAGCTCTGATTACACTGATAAGAGTACTATGATCTTATTCTATGTTAATTCCGGAAAATGATTTAGAAAGTCAACATATATTGAAACAAGCAGTCACCAAAACATTGCACCTGGAATTATAGGCCACCATTCCTTCTAGGTAGCTAGGTGGCTCAATGACTAGAGCACTGGGCCTGGAGTCATAAAGACCTGAGTTCAAATCCAGACTCAGACATTCACTAGCTGTGTAACCCTGGGCAAGTCACTTGACCTCTGTTTGCCTTAATTCACTGCAGAAGGAAATGGCCACCCACTCCAGTATCTTAGCCAGGAAAACCCCATTCAGAGCCATAAAGTGTCAGACACTGAACAACAACAATCCCTTTCTTAGAAACCCTCTCCTTCTTTGGCATACATGACACTGCTCTCTCTTATTTCCCATCTGTCCTCTACCTCCTCTGCTGCCTCTTCTTTCTCTACCTATCCTTGAAACATGGATGTTTGGCTCTCGCCTCTCTTCTCTTTTCCAGTGACCTCATACATTCCCCAGGTTGAGGCTATCACCTCTATGCAAGAGAGTCACAGATCTCTAGCTCTCGTCAAGACCTGTCTTCTGAGCTTCAGAGCTACATTTATCAAACTGCCTAATGGGCATAATTGCCACAAGACTAGTAGGATAATAAATACAATCGAGGTTCACAGGATGAAGAAATAGGTAACTTGTTACTCTCAAAATCCCCTGTAGGTGGCAGGACTTGAACTTGTACCTTCTACTTCATTTTAACTCGATATTTTTTATTACATCACATTCCCTTCTGAATATGCCCTTCTTCCTTCTCCTAGCCAAAGACTTTAAAAGAAGTGAAAAAAGCAGTTCAGCAAAATTAACTAACAAAGCATCTTGTCTGATAGAATATGCAATATTCTGTACCCACAGTCCTCCACCTCTAAAATGAAAATAGGGAGGATCATGTTTTCTTTGCTTCTCTGGGACCAAGAGAACTTGATTCTTGAAGGATCTAGATAAATGGGAAAGAGAGGGCGTTCCTAACAGAGGAATGGAATGTTAGAGGCAGCTAGATGGCACAGTGAGTACTGAATTTTGCCTCAGTCATGCTGGTCAAGTCATTTAATCTCTATGGGTATCAGTTTCCGCTAATATAAAATGAGAGATTGGACTCAAAGGCATCTGAGGTCCCTGCCAGCTCTGTCTTTGATCCTATAATCCTAAGCAAGTGTGTGCTTTTAAATGTCTAAATATTGACTCTCTGGAAAAGAAGTACCCATACTGTTTAAAAGTTTAATTTATGTATTGTTAACACTTTAAGTCTAGATAATGAAAAATAAATCAAGCCCTGATATGTTTGTTTGTTTCAGACTCTTCATAGCCCCATTTGGGGTTTCTTGGCAAAGATACTGGAGTAGTTTGCCATTTCCTTTTCTAGCTCATTTTACAAATGAGGAAACTGAGGCAGACAAGGTTAAGTGACTTGCCCAGGGTCACACAACTACTAAGTGTCTGAGGCTAGATTTAAACGCAGGACCCCAGGCCAGGCACTCTATTCACAGTGCCACCTAGGTACCCAGACAGTAATTACAATAACATAAATGAAAATAATGCTCAAAAGAAGCCAAAATTCTGAATAACTATGTGACCAGTCTTGACCATGAATGTACTTCCCTCATCTTGAAAGAGAAGTAGGAAACCACCAGGTCAAAAATTTGTATATACTGTCAGTCACATCATTCTATTAGGTGGTTTTGATCAACAGTTTCTCTTTGCTATGCGAGAAGGTAAATTTCTGGGATATGATAGGGTGGGGTTAGGGGAATATATCCAGATGAAAAATTATATTATAAAAATAAAAGATATAAATATTATTTTTAAAACAATTTATGGCTTCTGCAACCAAAGAGATTGAGCTTCCACCTCAACAGGGCATGATAACCAATAATTCCTCCACACTCCGTCCTAGACTGTTAGGCTGTCAGCATTTACACATATGCAGCCAAATAGAAAGAGCTATATACAGAAGCAGGGGTGAACCTGCCATGATTCCTCCTAACACACACACATGCACACACACAAGCACATGCACACGCACACCCACATATATGTGCCGAAAATATTTGAAACTAGACATCCAAGAACCATAATCATAGAATATTGACATTGGATTTGAAATCAGAGCACTTGGGTTCAAATCTCAGCTCTTCCCCTTCCTAGCTATGTCACCTGTGCTGAGCCCCTTTCCCTTGGTGGGGACTGTAAGTGAGGCAAAGTAGGATTAAATAAACCCAAGGTACTTTCTGGATCAAAATCCAAGAATCCTAGATCACCTACTCTACTGGTTCTCAAAGTGTGGTCTGGGGACCAATGGGGATCTCCCAGATCCTTTCAGAGTCCATAAAATCAATACGATTTTCACTATAACTAAGATGCCTTAATATACGATAGGGTAAATATTGATAGGTACCATTAATGAGGAGGATGCTGGAGCCAGCCCCTGATCAGTGAGAGCCAATTTTAAATTTTCAGTGTGAGCATTTGCACCTCAGAAATTGTCAAACACTGCAAATCAAGGCTTGATTTACTATTTTGTTGATTGTCTGGATTTAATTAAAGTAATGGAGAAAATGTGAATGATAGAGGGGGGTAGGTGGCACAGTGAACAGAGCAGTCAGGAGGACCTAAGTTCAAATCTGGCCTCAGAAACTTAACACTTACTAGTTGTGTGATCTTGGGCAAGTCACTTAACCTCAGTTGCCTTGCCTTCCCCCCTCCAAAAAAAGAAAAAAAAAGAAAGAAAATGTGAATGGTGCAGATTAAACTTAAAGATTTGTCAAGTGTTTTCAGAGAGCAGGTTGTTAAATATTTACCAGCACACCTGCAAGCTATAACCCACATTAACAAAATCTGTTTCAGGGTCCTTGATAATTTTTAATTTTTAAAAGTAAAGGGACCACTGACCTAGTCCAACACTCTCATTTTCTAGATGGGGAAACTGAGATCCAGAGAGGGGAAGAGTCTGCATAGATTCCCACAAATGGAAGGGACTTTGGCAGCCACCTGATCCAACCCCTACCTGAATAAAAAGATCCTCTAGAACAGGAGTGGAGAAACTGCAGCCTTGGGACCACATGTGGCCTTCTAGATTCTTAAGTGTGGCTTTTTGACTGAATCCAAATTTTAAAATATGCAAATTATTAAAA
>JAQQSU010004937.1:0-13943 GCA_028627135.1 Pseudochirops cupreus | reverse complement strand
AAGGGGGATAAGAGGTGGGATGATGGAGGGGAGGGCAGAGTGGGGGGGAGGGCTGATGAAAGTTCACACTTCTGTAGAGGGACAGGGACAGGGTAGAGAGTGGAGGAGGGGGGCAGGATAGGAAGAAGGGACATGTAATCAGACTCTCACAATATGCTCACTGTGGAGAGGTTCTTCATAATTACACATGTTCAGCCTGTATTTGATTGCTTGTCCTTCCAGTGGGGGTGGGTGATTAGGGAGGAAGAGAAAGGATCTAGAATCTAAAGTTCTATAATCAAATGTTAAAAATATATATGTATATATATATACAATTATTATTATTATTATTATTATTATTAACTACATCCAACTGGAGCTTGAGATACACAGGCACTGTGGTTGGGAGATCCATCCTGCGCTACCAAAAGGTCAGAGGGGTGAGGGGGGAAGACGTAGGAGAGAATAGATTGGGGGAGGGGGGATACATTGGGATGGCTGTTTTGGGGTGGTGGATAGGGGAAAGATGGGGAGAAAATTTATAACTCAAAATTTCATGGAAATGCATGATATAAACTAAAATAAAATTTAAATTTAAAAAAAACAGAAAAAGAAAGAAAAAGAAAAAGGAAATAAGAGGAAACAGGGAGACTAGGAGAAATGGAAAACCAAAAGAGAGATTAGTCCTAAGCAAAACAAACTCTCAGGATGAATAAAAATATTTATGACAGCTCTCTTGCTTTCATACACACAGACACACACACACACACACACAAAACACATCAAAAGTGAAAGAATTTCTATCAATTGGAGAATTACTGAAAAAGTTATGTTATATTAATGACATGGAATAAAGATGTTCTACAAGAAATCATGTAGGGAATAATTTCGGAGAAAACTAGATGTCTTGTTTGTACTGATACAGCATGAAGTAAGGGGAAGCAAGAGCCAAATTTATACAATGACAGTAGTATTATGAACATAAACTACATTGAAAGGCTTATGAACAAAATAACCAATCATGATTCTAGAGGACTCATCATAAAACATGCTATTACATACACACATACATATACAATTCACATACATACAAATAGCGATATTTGTCTGTACATATATCCTAAATGGATATTTGTTTTGGTTGACCATACAAGTTGGTAACATATTTAACAGTGAATGGGAAGAAGAGTTGAATTTTTGATTATTAAAATAAAATTTAATTTGATGGAAGTCAGCTTATCACAGAGGTGTGGAAAGAAGATCGAGTAGCAGAGATGGCCCACATTTCTTGAAGTTCTTGTTCTCCATTTTTTCTCAATTGTTGCAATTTTCAGCCCTGAGCTTAAAATGGAAATGGATGAACAGAAGCTCCTACAGACCTTACTCTGACACCATTGTAGTAAGGGATTCCACTGTTCCTTCCTACTAGGGAAGGGAAAGGAATTGATGAATGAGGGAATGTTTATCCTGATTCAATTCCATTATCTTTATTTAGTATTCTGTTTAAAAAGCCCTTTGTAGTAATTTTATGAATTATTTGTAACAGAGTCATTGACAATGGGGTGGGGTGGGATGATCTTGATTCATTCACGTAGGTATTGATGAATGCAACCCATTCAACTAGAGAGTATTAAAAAGGCTCAGGACTGTGAGATATCTTGTGCTATAGATAAAGGTGTCAATTTATGAGGAGTGGTTAAAATTTATATTCAGGTTGTTAATGCACAGAACTGTTTGTCTTAAATCAGGGCCTTCCTCTCAGTTTTCTATCTAGTGATACAGATCTTTATTAAAATGACTTAAATTAGGCTTCTCATATATATGTAACTAGATAGAAATGATAACTTAGACATTATCTAAGAAGTGTCCAAATAACCAGTTCTTTCAATACTGGTGCCTGGGTATTGGTGATTGGGTAAATTAGTAGGACTGTATCATGTAGGCAAACATAAATTGGTTTAGTGTACTTTTCTTCTTTTAATCAAATGCTTTCTTTTATTTTCTAATTCCATTTAAAAAACATTTTTTACTATCAGATTTAAAATAAAATTCAGTTCCAAAACCTGTATTTTTCAAATTCAAATTCTTATCACCATTTAGAAAAAGCTTCAAGAAGAGGTAGATATTTGGTTAATTTATAAAGCTGTACTTAGCCTTGGTTATTTTACCTTAAAAATACCTTGTTCAATTTGGCACTCCATATTTTAGGAAGGATATTCATAATATGGAGAGTATATAGTTAAAGATCATCAGGTTTAGGGTGTGAATGCCCTCTACTTCAAGGCACATAAAGACTGGCTGAAGGCACTGAGCATAATCAATTCAAATCTGAGAGGACAGTCTTTGTAAGTATTTGAAAAGCTGTCAAAGGGAAGAAAAAAAGATTTGTGGTATTTTGCTACAGAGCCAGGAATAATCAGTGTTGCCTGGATAAATCAGGCAAATTTAGACTTAACATAAGGAAAAGTTTTCTAATGATAGGGCTGTCCAAAAGTGGAATGGAGTGTTCTGAAAAGAACAACTTCTCTCTTATTTGCAGTCTTTAAGTAAAAACTCACTTGGTAGGTCTGCAGTGTACTGGGACCTTCTGGAACAGATATGGATTAGATTAGATGTCCTTTGATGTCCCTTCCAAATGTGATACTACATGATTCTGTGGTAATGTGATATGAAGGAGAAATATACCAAGTGAGATCCAGCCCATACCATATCTCAAAAGCTAATTGTTAAATTTCCACTATAAGTATTTGCTCCTTGGAATTAGTGGGATGCTAACAATGCAAATTAATTTAATAGTGTGACATGTTTGAGAGCTAGTTTTTAAACATTGAATAGAACACCCTTGCTATCTATGGCCTCCCCCTCCCCAAACCCTTACTTCAGGCTTTCTGGCAAAGACTGAATGATTATTATTTGGCTCTGTTCTTGAGGATAATCTTTTTCAGATATAGACTTGGTGAAATGCCATGCACTAGCAAATTCCCAAAAGAATGCTACTGTGAATAGCTTTTAAGGTTTGGATTACACAGTATAGTGAACACTCCATTTATTCTGTTACAAATCAAAGCAAACTTTCTCAGAAAATCAAGGTACAGTATAATATTTAAACATTACATCTTATCACAGAAAATCACAATATAGTGTTCACAGCAGCTTAACATTAGAATGGCCACCTAGTTTTCACTACAATGGCCACAGCATTTAGAACAAAGAACAAAAAAATAATCATCTGGTTACCCTAAGGAGGAAACCCTCCTTACTTAATCATTCAATCAATTTACAATACAATAATCAATCTTCCACTCATTGGCAATTATAGTTTAACTTAATCAATCACTTATCTAGATTCACAGTTACTAAATATCATTAATCACTAAGTACAGTCATTAGAAAATTACACAAACCCTCCACCCTTGGTGTCTAGTAAACTTCAATTTCATCAGGCATTCTATATATGAGGAGAGGCCTTTTCTTCATCTTGACTTGGGGTGGTCTCTCAGATTCCCTGAATCCCCTTCCATGTTCCCAGCTCCTACCTGAATCCACCAAACAGTCACCTGGATTCACAGGCAGACAGCTCCCAGCTCCTTGTCCAGTCCTCTGGTCTTGAGATCTCTTCCAAACATCAGATTTATATCTTCAGGACTTTACTATGTTGTCTTTTTGTGCATCCACTGGGAGTAATGGTCTGTGTGCTTAATTTTTCAGCACACTTAAGCATGAACAAGTATTGAAATAACTTTCTTTTAAATAACTGGTACATGATAGCACACATTTTTCTTATTATTATTAATTTAAGACGAGGAACATGTATTTCCACAGATGAGAATATTCATAGAGTATACACTATAGAAGGCACAATGTTCTCCGAGTCTTCCTACTTCTAAGGCCATCCATTTATCTCTTTGTGAAATGCTATGCTGCATTTTTTTCTTCTATTTATTTATTTTTTGCTTTTAGTTTACAACATTCAGTTCCTCAATTCTTTGAATTTAAAATTTTATCCCCCTTCCTATCCTCCACCCTCTCCCCCATGGTGGCATGCAATCAAATATAGGATCTGCAAATACCTTCACATTAAACATTAGTCAAGTTGTACAGAAGGATTATAACTAATGGAGTGAACAATGAGAAAGATGAAACAAAACAAAAACAACAACAACAAAAAAGAATGGGCAAGTAGTTTGCTTTAATCTGCATTCAGACTCTGTATTTCTTTCCCTGGATGTGGATATCTCTTTCCATCATGAATCTTTTGGAGTTGTCTTATAACTTTGCATTGCTGAGAGGAGCCCAGTCTATCAAAGTTAGTCATCACATACTCTATATGTCTGTAACTGTGTGCAAAGTTCTCCTGGCTCTCCTCTCCTCCCTCAGCATCAGCTTATATAAGTTTCTACAGGTTATTATGAGGTTGATCTGCTCCTCATTTCTTATAGAACAATAGTATTGCATTACATTCATATACCACAACTTGTTTAGCCATTTCACAATTGATGGGCATCCCCTTGATTTTCAATTCTTTGCCATCACAAAAAGGGCCACTACAAATACTTTTGTACATATGGGTCCTTTTCTAACTTCTATGATATCTTTGGGATACAGCCCTAGAAGTGGTATTTCTGGGTCAAAAGGTATACACTTATTTATAGCCCTTTGAGCATAGTTTCAAATTGCTCTCCAGAATGGTTGAATCAGTTCAAAACTCCACCAACAATACATTAACGTTCCAATTTTTCAATGCTCTCCAGCATTTATCATTTTCCTGTTTTGTCATCTTATCCAATAGGATTGGTGAGATATGGTACCTCAGACTTGTTTTGAATTGCATTTCTCTAATCAATAGTGATTTAGCTCATTTTTTCAAATGCTTATAGATATCTTTAATTTCTTCCTCTGAAAACTGCCAGTTCATATCCTTTGACAATTTACCAATTGGGGAATATGCTCCATTTCTTAAAAAGATGGTAAGAAAAGCTACCAAAAACAAACAGACAAACCTAAATTAGTATTTTTCATTCCATTGCCTCGGCTTTTCTTTTCTTTTTCTTTTTCTCAACATGTAAAAGTTTAACCCCTGGATGACAGATTAAATACTACATGGATCATTGAAATAGCCATTCCTGAATTTTAATTACAATAAAAGTTATATAAAACTTCACAGACATGTTCCAAGTGATTACATTCATAATTATAGATAGACTTAAAATTAATTAATGAAAAAAATGTATCACATTATTATCCTTTGCTCATAGATTATAACACTTAATGGTTCTGCCTCAGATATCAATTCAAGTGCATATTTGAATCCTTCTTAAAACAAAACATATTAGATCAAAAAGGATAAAGGATCAACACACTAAATATCTGGGGAATATTGCTTGTTACAAAGATGATATGGTCAAGATATAACTCAAAGTTTTCTTAATTTAGCCATGAAGATGGATCACTATTATAATGAATATTATGGAAGTCTCAGTGAAATGAGATAACTTTCACAAAAGGGCAAATCCATAGAGTGAAGAAAGTAGAAATATTGAACCCCATGCAGCATATGGTATAAATATGATAGTTCAATAAATGTTGTCTTATGTAGGAATGTAAATACGATACAAATCCAGCTGTAAGTCTCAGATTGATATTTGCAGGCAAGCACACCTGAACCTGTGACTGTGGTCTATCTTGAGCAACTCAGATAACTTGAGAAAAGACAGTTATCCTTAGAGACACAAGTTGCCTAATAAGAATATGGGAAGTCAGTGGAAGCATATAGATCAAAACTAAAGTAGAGATGGATTCTGCATAGTAGAATGTAGGTAAATAATAACTGGATCTCTGAAAAAAGTACTTCTAACAAACTTTTATGTTTAATCTAAATTATTTACATGTTCCTATCATTTTATTGAGTTTAGACTCTAGACAATAAACAAAATAATAAATTAAGCCATGATTTTTATTATTGTTTGATAATATCTGGGATATAAATGCTAATAGTGAAATTTTGAAAATTGGCTGTCCTTTCAGGATAAGAGCTGACCTTAGCATAACCCAGGACTGAGGATACGTGGAAAAGCAAAGATCTATATTGATGGAGGGAGATGGATGGAGAAATCATTGCACCCTTCCATAGTCTGTCTTTGCCCCAGTTGCTTAAGATCTCAGACTTCTGGGACAGAAAACCAGAACAAAAAATTTCCCATACTCATAAATGTGAGACAGCTAGTGGTGGTACAGTGGATAGTATCTGGAACAGTTTGGACCTAACCATTCCTATAGAAAATACAAGCAATGAAGAATATCAACCAATCTAATCTATTAATAAATATTTGTTAAGTATACATTCTGGGCAAGGAATTATATGAAAGATGAAGTTGCAATGTCTATAGTGAAATAGTGCTTTCCCTTAGGCAACTTCAATTCTGACGGGAAAGATATCATACAAATAAACAGGTGAAATAGGTGACTGAAAGCAACATTTGCTGATAGAAGCCCATGGTGTACCCCTAACCAAATCATTGGGACATGTGAGACATTGACCAGTATGTTGACTTCTCCCAAATCTTTGGAAGAGGGGACAACTGATATCTAGTCAGAAGACATAATTTTCAAGCATTCCAATCAGTGGTCAGGAGGTCTGAGAATATGGTGATGAAATAACAAAGAATTGGAGGGTAGCTAGGAATGGGTGAAGGAGGGGCAGGAAGGGAGGAAGTGGTTGCTTTGTATCAGTCTGCATGTTGGAACCAAGCCTGGAAACACTACCGAATGAGGGAATGCTGACACACAAACAATCAGCCAGTGTTTTTAAACCTTTAAACCTGTTTGAGTCTTGTTCAACATTATTAGGGCACCTCTTTTCTCCCTTTTAATGAACTCCAGTGACTCCATATTTTCTCTAGGACTAAAGACAAATTTCTGCAGCTATTCATAACCAGGGTCCTTTCTACCTCCTTGAACTTAAATAATACTTTCCTCCATGTACTCTACAATCCAACTACACTAGTTTTATTTCTGTTCTTTATGTTTATCAGACCATCAACCATTTCAATTTCTGGAATTTACTCTTTTTTGCTTCTACCTCTTGCATTCCCTGGTTTCCTTCAAGACAGAGTTCAAAAGACACACTCTATTGAGACCTTTCCTGGTACTTCTTATTGTGAACAGAAGCTTTAAGATTTTCTAAACAAATGCAATTTTTCTCTTTTTTGAGTTAATGTGTTTCAATAATGACTTTGGATTAATGTGTTTCAATAATGATTGGATAATCATGGAAATAAAAAAATAAAATCCCTACCTCTTTCTGGCCTCTCTCAACTGCTGTAATAACACTACTAACACACATAAACACAAAGAATCATATCTCAGAGAAATCTATTTCTTTTGAAAATGCATGCCAAATACAGAAAGCAAATAAATCGTTAAAACAATGATTGAGGAACAAAACAGATTCATTATTTCCTCAAGACAGTGTAAGTGATAGAACAGAAACAGGAATGGAAGAGGTACAGGTATCTCTGTTTTCAGCAGAACAATGAATACAGATTCCTCTATCAACTCCGTCCCTATTACTTCTGCCTTGTTAAATATTGTTCATAGGAGATAGTAGAGAAATAGTAGAAAGGTCAAGGCTGAAAATATATCATACACATGATATATGTTGATAGTTTCTAAAAATTACAAGGGGAGATGGGATCAAGGGCCTGGACAAAGGATTTAACCCTAGGAAGAAGTAGAGCTATATCTTCTTTAAAAGTGGCAAGGAAGAATAAAAAGGGCTGACACTTCTGAGACAATTTGAGGGAAAAAGTGATCCCTTCAGTGGGTCGTAATCATCACACTGAAGTAGGAAGATTTCATCTACTATAAATGCTAGGTTGATTTGGAAATTGATAAAGTAAAAAAAAAAAACCACATCTGTTACAGTGGATAGAGAATGAGATGCAGAATCAAAGAGAGTTGACAAATGGACTTTGGGGGACAGTAATGGAGACGTTGCTGAGATTATCCATTGTGGGTGAAAATTAAGGGAAAAACGTGTCTAAAGTTTTACAGGATGAGAAGACTGATATGGGTTGCCATTATGTAATACCTCAATGAGACCTTAGATCAGTGATTCTCAACCTGTGGGTTATGTTCAATCTGTCACAATGAAAATACATCCGACATATCAGATATTTACATTATGATTCATAACAGTAGCAAAATTACAGTTATATAGTAGCAATGAAAATAATTTTATGGTTGGGGTTCACCACAACATGAGGAGCTGTATTAAAGGGTCCTGGCATTAGGAAGGTTGAGAACCACTGCCTTAGATCCAATGAAGTATTAAAGTAAAAAATCAGATTGATTTCATGGTTTTCTAAATTCTACGACCAAGATTTGAAAATTAAAAAGATGAGAGATTGAGGATTTATTTCATGTTGAATATTAATTGGTCTTGAAGGGCATAATTATGGGGGTCTGAATGCTATTAAAATGACAGACCAAGAGAACTTATTATTTGGAGTATAGTTATTGTTTAAGAAATATTTAGATGGTCAATCCTGTAGTTTTGAATACCAGATAAGGCTGAATGTAATTATATAATACTACACACTCAAAGGTCAGGATAAAGAAGCATGTTTTTTAAATGAATTAACAGTTAAACTTTGTAAATACTTTTGTAGTTGGCTTCTTTATGCTAAATAATTATTTTTTTAAAGTTTATTGAAATTTTTTTTCAGTCAATTCTAGTTTAACTACAAAGAGACTTGTGGCTTTAACTTCACTCCTATTATAGAGTAGTCCCCAGTCTCCCCCACCCCATGATAAATAGGGACATTGGTTATTTTTATATGAGTCCCCAAGGGGTTAGAAATTAAAAAAAAAAAGCAATGACGCTAGTGACTAGAAAATTGTTCTATATATTTCCGTTATATTTTATCCAAATCCATGACTTTAAATTTTTCATATTTTTGTTTCAGTGAATATTCAGGGATCTTTGACAATTGTGTCCTCCCCTCCCCTCCCCCCCAACTTAGGCTTGTCTTGCTTGTTTGAAATCAGATCAAGGAAAATGGAGAGAAATGGTTGACAATCATAATTCACATGCAATTAAATTAACAAACTCCTTAGATATGGGGACACTGCATTAACAATTTACCCCAAAGTGAACAATCAAAATATATTTCATTTACTCCTTAGAGAAAACAAAGAGGGGAAATATATCATTGTTAGCATATCTGTTGGAAAGTGGGGATATGGTAAGTTTACTGATCAAAATGTCTAATTTGGCCTGGGGATAGGAAAAAATGTGAAATTTCTCTTGAAAATTAGATAGATTTTTATAAATTATCTTGTTATTGAAACTCAAATGATTCACTAGTAAATTCACCAGTATTTTAAATTTTGGGGGAGGGAGAGGAAAGAAGGATAGTAAAGAACAATTTCCTGACAAATTCTATGCTTACTTTGGTTATATGAGTAACAATGAGGAAAAAGTGTTTTCCACCAAAGAAAATAAATACAATGTGTCCTAATTGATAGTCTCCTTGGGATTTCAAAGATTTGCAAGGAAGGATTATTCTGTTCCAGAGCATATGCCTTATAGGCCTTCTACAAACTTCTTTCTTGCAACAGCTAGAGACAAGGCATGGGTATGGAAATTTCACCTCTAGACATGCAGATTGCCTGGTCCATAACATCTATGTACTTTCTTTTATAACTTTGAAGTTTATATTTAAAAATACCAACAAAATTTCCCATTCTCCTTCATTGTTGGTAAACAACAACAAGTTAACTTTGGTTTCCAGTCAGAATAATCAACAGGCAAAAGGCATATTACTTACAAATCAGTGAATTTAGTTTCCCTCATTTCTACATGACCTCCTCGTAGCAGATGAATAACTTGCTTGTTTTGAATAAATTTTGGAATCTCGCTGCACAGGTATATGCTTGAGTTTAAATAGTTGAATTTGATTTAAAACTCAAATTATCATCTGCCATCTGAGTTATGATTTAAATTAGAGATATTTCACATTAAATCTAGCTTGACTGATTAAATGTCTTTAACAGAATTAACTTGAAGCTATAATAATAAATCATTTAAAATCAAATTAGGCATAATTAATCCTAAAAACAGATCATTCTAAAGAAAGGAAGGTTAGCTTGTAACTCTAAACTATATACATAGTTGTAATTGACCTTCTCTATTTTTCAGTACCTCTCACAATTGTAAAAAATTGCACGGTAAATGAGAAGGATGATTTCTGATAAGGTACATTTTGTTGGGAAAGTATAGAAAAGTAACAGTATCATGATATTTCTGTAGCTCTGCTCTTATAGTTATTTTCTACTGATGGTGGTGCTGCTTTAATTGTCATATAGAGATTCAAAGAATTAGTCAAGTTTTTTTGGTACATCTTTGAAGCTAACATGATATTGGTTCTTTAGCATCACATTCTAACTCTAATTATTAATGGAAATCTGGAAATCCATTCATTTGGTCATTACTTCTAGTTTTAACATTCATTTACTCTACTGATTTCATATTAAAAATCTAAAATTTGAAAAGAAATAAAAACTAGTGTGAGAATGTACATACATAAAATATTTAGAGATTAAAGTATTCTTAGAGATTTTTAACACAAGGGTTTCATTTTAGAAATATAGAAAGTTCTGAAATAATGTTAAATGATTTGTCCATGTACTCCTTCCATAAGGAGTAAGTAAAAGAAAAAAAACTAACATGTGAACCTTAATCTTCTACTCCCAATTATTCTGTTCCTTTGAGTATACCACATATAAGTATAGAAATAAATTCCTGAAAGCAAGAACATTTTGGAAGGATATTATGCTTTAACAACTGGCTTTCATTTATTAATCATAGAATGTTAGAGTGGGAAATAAACTTAGGAGTCATTCTTTCAGTGTTAAGATGAGTAAACTGTGACTTTTAATGGAACATGAGGAATTAAAATGTTCTTGGAAAAACATAACATAGGGAAGGAAAGCAGGGATTCACCTGAACATGCCCATAAATTCTTTTATTTACCTCTAAAAAGTGAATCTGAACAAAATTTAGAGTCACAGAGTCCATTAGGAGACAGTGTGTCAGATTTCTAACCCAGGACAACAAGAAAAATCCATAGATAGAGTTTGTTGGAGCAGACTGGGGGAGCACAGCATGCTGAGTGTGCAGGATGTACCAGCCCAGAATGGATTAGAGTAGACCTGGAGTGAACCCAGATGAACTGATTTGCCCAGAAGAGAGGCAATTACCAAGCCGCTCACTGCAAGACAGGGGTCTGTCTGAGCTGGTTAAGAAACAAGCACAGGACCTGCAGCCTTAGCAGCAGTGGCAGCAGCTACTCTTGGGACTATCAGTCCACAGTTTAGATCCTTAAAAGTCACCTAGCTGAACTACTGGGAACCAAGATAGCAGAGTAAACAATAGGTGCTTTCATCTCCCTCTTGTTGGCCTTAAAAAAACCACAGAGAATATTGACCTAGGGTAAAATCCTGAAATAGTGGAACTAGCAAGAGGCTTGGGAGATCCACAAGAAGGGTGTAGCTATGATTGTGCTGAGTCTGAAGGGGTTCAGGACAGGAAGTATCTTAACAAGCACTACCTAATCAGATCAGTGGGAGATCCTGGACCCCAGGGAGGTTGAGCCAGAAAGTGCAAACAACAGAACCCCAGGTGTGCCCTCACACAAGCCAGGGGAATTTGCAGACACCAAACAGGCACTGCCCACAAGTGGCTGAGCCTGCCTAAGCTCTAACCCAGGGACAGGAGGTAGAAACCAGAAGAAGCCAGAACACTCCTTTCCCACACTTCACCCTCTGAGGTTCAATGTAACCCCAGGGAAAGTCCTGGCCTTGGCCTCAGTCTCAGCACTCACTAACCAGGTCCAGCCCAGTACTAGGTAAGCTGTAGCATTATATAGCCTTTAACCAACAGAACCAGAGACCCCAGCACACAAATTCAGTAAGCAGGCCTCTCACTCCCAGCACAAGAAGTGAATGTCACAGCCCTCTGTGCCATAGAAGCAGAGATCGACTTTAAAAGCCATGAAATAGGCAATCACAATGGGCAAAAATAAAACAAATTTGAAAAACAAAGACTATATAGCATCCTGTTATGGTGAATGGGAAGAACAAAATTCACATTTAGAAGAGGACAGAATTGACACTAATATATACATCTGAAACCTCAAAAGGGAATATAAACTGGTATCAAAATCAAAAAACATTCTTGGGGCGGGGGAAGGATAGGTGGCACAGTGAATAGAGGTCTAGCCCTGGAGTTAAGAGTACCTGAGTTCAAATCTGGTCTCAGACACTTAACACTTACTAGCTGTGGGGCCTTGGGCAAGTCACTTAACCCCAATCACCCTGCCCCCTCCCTCCAAAAAGCAAAAAAAAGCAGTCTTAGAAG
This sequence comes from Pseudochirops cupreus, assembly GCA_028627135.1. Classification (NCBI taxonomy): domain Eukaryota; kingdom Metazoa; phylum Chordata; class Mammalia; order Diprotodontia; family Pseudocheiridae; genus Pseudochirops; species Pseudochirops cupreus. Next base: position 1,543 of record JAQQSU010004937.1, on the reverse strand, counting down.
AATTCAATAAGTATTTTAAAAGCAAAATTGGAAAAGTGGAAAAGAAAATGACCAAGTAATTTAAAAACACCATTGGCAAAAAGGAAAAAAAAATCACTGACAGGAACAACTCCATAAAACTATGAGGTACAAAATCTAAATGGAGAAAATAAATCCCTAAAATCAAAAATTGGACAAATGGAAAAATGAGGTACAAAAACTAACTGAGGAAAACAATTCTTTAAAAATTAGAATTAGAAAAGTTGAAAGTAGTGACTCTATGAGGCATCACGAATCAGTCAAATAAAATCTAAAGAATTAAAAAATAGAAGAAAATATAAAATATCTCATTGGAAATACAAATGACCTGGAAAACAGATCAGGAGAAACAATGTAAGAATTATTGATCTACCAGAAAGTCATGATGAAAAGAAAAGAAATTGGACAGTATCTTCTAAGAAATCATCAAGGAAAACCTCCCTGGGGTCTTAGAATCAGAAGGTAAAATAGTCATCAAAAGAATCCCCTCATCACCTCCAGAAGGAGATCCCAAGTTGAAAAATCCAAGGAATATTGTAGCCTATTTCGAGAATTATCAGGTTAAGGAGAAAATACTACAAGCTGCCAGAAAGAAATAATTCAAATATTGCAGGACTATAGTGAGGATTACACAGGACCTTGGAATTTCTGCATTAAAATATTTGAGGTTTTGGAATATGATATATCTTAAGGCAAAGGACCTTGGACTGTATATAAGCAAGGATCAAATATCCAGCATAATTAAGAATAATCTTTCAGGCAGGGAGATGGATATTAAATGAAATAAGGAAATACTAGACTTTCCGAATGAAAAGGCTAGAGCACAATGAAAAAATTTGATATTCAAACATAATACTCAAGGGAGACATAAAAAAGATAAACAGAGTGAAAAAAAAAACCAAACACACATTAAAAAAACCCACAAAAGTTGTAATTCAATAAGACCAAGCTGTTTACATTCCTATAAGGGAGGATGATATATATTAATCTTTTTTTTAAATTTTATTATAGTTTCCATCATTCATTTCCACAAGATTTTGAGTTACATATTATCTCCCTGTCTTTCCCCCAACCACTGCCCCAAAACAGCCATCCCAGTGTGTCCCCCAGCTCCCAGTCTATTCTCTACTATGTCACTTTTTGGTAGGGCAGGATGGATCTCCCAACTGCGGGGCCTGTGTATCTCAAGTTCCAGTTGGATGTAGTCAATAATAATAATAATAATTGCATATATATATGTATAGATAGATAGCTAGATACACATTCATAACATTTGATTATGAAACTCCAGATTCCAGATTCTTTCTCCTCCTCCCTCACCACCCATCCCCACTGGAAGGACAAGCAATCAAATACAGGCTGAACATGTGAAATTACGCAGAACCTCTCCATAGTGAGCACACTGTGAGAGTCTGATTAAATGTCCCTTCTTCCTATCCTGCCCCCCCATCCACTCTCCACCCCGTCCCTCTCCCTCTACAGAAATGTGAATATTCATCATCCCTCCCCCCCACTCTGCCCTCCC
>JAQQSU010004936.1:0-13944 GCA_028627135.1 Pseudochirops cupreus | reverse complement strand
AGATGGGCAGCTCTCTAAGGCTCTAAGTCACACACAAGAGTCACTAATCTAAGTGATGGAGAGAGTATTTGTGTCAAGAGTTGCCCTACAGTGATGAAATCAAAATCTAGCCCAAAAACGTGATACGTGAAATAGAATTGGAATATGGTGGGAGGGACCTTTTTGCTTTCCTCTGATTTCCCACATCTTAGACTCTCATAGAAAGACGTAATTCTGGTACAACTAAATTCAAGAAGCACCTTCTGGGTGCCAGACACTGTCCCCAAGTCCTGGGGATACAAAGTCAAAAACTGAAGCAGCCCCTGCTCTTGGCGGGGGGGAGCGGAGGGAGAAACATCCGGAGAAAGGACTTATTCTCTCCTGAAGCGTTCCAGGAGTGACCAAGTACCCTCTCTTCTTAATGGTTTTTGCAAATGGATTCTGTAAGAGAAAGTTTCTCCGTAAGCACTTTGGAAGTGCTGTGGGGAGAAAGAGAAGCCTGTTAACCTCAGCATACGTCCTTGGAGACACTAAAGTGCTGAAACAGAGAAAAGAAATATCCCTGATTAAAGCACAAAATGCTAGAGGTCACCTGCATCTCTGAAATTCTGCAGTGTTTGCAATCTAATTCTTGCTGTCTCTCTCCTGAGCTCTTCTGGAGTTATCCTTTATTGTGTTGGATAAAATCCTCCAGGTTTTAAACCTAAGGAAATATTGAAAAATTATTATTAAATATCTCCCTCAGATGGTTATTCATATAAATTGTCATCACAGAAGCCTCAGATCTGAGATCTAGAGCTGGAAAGGACCCTACCTGTCACCTGTCCAATGCCCCCATTTTACAAAAGATGAGGAAACTAAGGCCAAGAGAAATTAGAAGGCTCTTGTTATCACAAAATTACAGAATTTAAGAGAGGGAGGGATCCTGAGCAGTCATCTAGCCCAACCTCTACATGAAGAGAGTCCCCACTATAATATACCCAGCACCTGGTATACACTTGACCTCTCCAAATAGGGGAACCCACAAGCCTACTCCACTTCTGACAGCTTTAATTACTAGGAAGTTTCTCCTGACACTAAACCCAAGTGGTCCTTTTTGCTACTTGTACCCATTGTTCTTGGTTCCACCAAATAGAATAAATAGAGGCCAAACAGAAAAAAGTATAAACCATGGCTGGAGAATCTGTAGCCTTGAGGCCACTTGTGACCCTCTAGGTCCTCATGCGCAGTTCTTTGACTGAATCCCCAGCCCTGGTCTAAACTCTCCTCCATCTGGCAGCTTTTAATGCTTAAAGACACTTATCACATGTCCCCAGGCTCTCCTGCTCTACGTTGTTAAAATGCACAGACGTGACCTGAGAATTGGGAGAGGGCCCTGGAGAACCTCATTCCATAATGCACATCAGCATGTTGAGTCTGTGAGAATAACTATCTCACTCTAGAAGGCATGGAGAGCTTGGCCTTGAGGAGGTGAGGTATTGAATAGGAGGGAAAGGAAGGAGGAAGTCATAAGCAGCAGCTTTAACATTTAGAGGATAAGGGTGAACTCAAAGAGCCATAGTCAACTAAAAATTAATTGAAAGAGTAACTCCAGCAGACTTGCAGGATATAAAACAAATCCACACATATTATCAGTATTTCTACTACCAATAAAACCCAGTAAAAAGAGATAGAAGAAGAAATTCTACTTAAAATAATTACAAAATATATAAAATACTGGGGAGTCTATCTGCCAAGAAACACACAAGAACTATATAATAAAATTGTGAATCACCATTTACACAAATTTAGACATAAAAATTAGAAAAAATATTAATTGCAAGTGGATAGAATGAGTCATATAATAATAAATATGATATGAGTCATATAATAATAAATATGATAAACATATTAAAAATGACAATAATACCTAAATTAACTTACCTATTCAATGCCTTACCAATCAAATCATCAAAGGATTACTTTGTAGAAGTAGAAAAAAATTATAATTAAGTTCATATGGAGGCAAAAAAAGTCAAGAATCTTAAATGAAATAATGAAAAGAAGTGGGACGCAAAGGGGGCTTTAAAAGGTCTTATCTCAAATTATACTACAAAGTAGTAATTTTAAAAACAATTTGGTACTGGTTAAAAAAAAGACCAGGGCATTTAGGTGGTGCAGTGGATAGAATGCCAGCCCTGGAGTCAGGAAGACTCATCTTCATGAGTTCAAATCTGGCTGCAGACACTTACTAGCTGTGTGACCCTGGGCAAGTCACTTAACCTTGTTTGCCTCAGTTTCCTCATCTGTAAAATAAGTTGGAAAAGGACATGGCGAACCACTCCAGTATCTTTGCCAGGAAAGTCCCCAATGGGGTCACAGAGAGTCAGTCACAACCAAAATGACTAAACAACAACAAAATAGATCTATCACTCAGACAGATTAAATACAAAACACATGGGAGCAAATGGTTCTAGTACTCTAGACCTAGGCAAATACAAAGACCACAGCTACTGGAATAAAAGAATTGCTGCAAAAACTGGACAGCAGTATGGAAGAAATTAGACTTACAACAACACCTGACATCATATTCAAGATGGACTCCAAATGGATACATGACCTAGCTACAAAGGTTCGTGTCATAAACAGATTGGAGATACATAGATTAAAAAAAAAAATCACCTTTTACATATTGAATACAAGCAAAGTTCATGACCAAAGAACATAAAGTAGATCATTTTGATATATAAAATTTAAAAGTTTTGCATAAAAATACAATAAAGCTAAAATGAAATGTAAAACAATTAACTGGGGGAAAATATTTATACCAAGTTTTTCTGATAAAAGGTTCATTTCTAAGACATATAAGGAAATGATTGAAATTTATAGGAATAAGAGCCATTCCCCATTGATAAAAGGTGTAAAGACTGGAAGAGGCAGTCCTGAAGGAATGAAATTCAGGCTATATATAGCCATATAAAAAATGCTCCAAATCACAACTAATTCTGTCTTACATCATTTGCCATCTGGCAAAGAAAACAAAAAGGGAAAATGAAAAAATGTTTGAGAAATTATAGGAAAACAGATACGCAGATACATTATAAGGTAGAACTGTGAATGAGCACAACAACCATTATGGAAAACAATTTGAATTATGTACAAAATTATTGAACAGAATGTACCCTTTGTCACAGCTATCCCCCAGCTATACCCATACCTAATATCCCTCAAAAGATTTTTTTTAATAGGAAAAATTTTGTAGTAGTAAAGGAAACTGAAGGGGAGAGAAAATAGATTTCTGTTAATTTTTAGGATAATGTAACAAATAGAAAGGTGCTAATGTTGTATCCAAACTCAAATCCCAGGTCACTGCACACCACCTGATTTGTGGCCCACCATTAAGCCCCTTTTATATTTCTTTCTATATTTTGTCATAGTTTGAAAACTGCTTAAGGCATGTGTGGGCATATTGCTCAAGGCCAAGTTCCCTGACCCCTCCTTCCCTAACTAGCATTTTATACATTCTCCTTGAATTATTATAGTGTATAAGGTTCATTATGGTGCAAAGATCTTATCTAGGGACCACCCTGTCCTGTCCCACTGACCCAAGCAGGGCCCCCACCCTCTTTGCCCAGAACATGACCATAGCCTGTTCTGGGGAATTCCAGTCCCCTTTACCCCCTGACCCTCCACCCTGCTCTGGAAAGCACTGACTATGGCCCTCCACCCTGTGCCCTCCACCCTCTTCTACGAGGGACCCCCATGACACAGGAAGGTCGCACCCTCGTACCCTTGTGCCGTATTCCCAAATTAGCCCCGCGCTACAGATCTGACCAATGGCTGTTTTTTGCTTCTGTACGTCATGGCTTCTGCTAGCTCCCCTCCCTGATTGTGGTTTTTGTGGTTTTAGCCTATATAATCAAGTCTGTGCCCCCAAAAAGATTACTACTCATTGGAGTGAATACACTCGGGTAGTTTCACGCTTAATTAATAAATCCACACCTAAATTTATCTTGAACCCAGGTCTCGGCTCACTCTTACTCTCTGCACAACACTGCTGATATCCAATGTTGCGCACATTTTCAAATGAGGTCCCTACACTGCTCTTTTTGTTTAATTGTTTTACTTTGCTACAAGAGTCCTCTCACAGTGGAGGCACAGTCTGCAAATATTGGTAATGTAAAAACAAAATATCAATAAAACTTGTTGTTTTTAAGTTAGCCAGGGGAATGGAAGGAGCTAAGGCCCAGCGGGAGCTCTGTACTTTAGGCAAGTGAAGTAAGAGCTCTGGGCTTGAGCTCTACATTGTTTGGGTCCTAGAGGCATCAACGCCCAGATAGACTCATTCCTTGCGCCTGTTTTGTTTTTACAAAGAGAATTGCAGGTTTATATTTGAAGAGCCCCATATGCCTAACAGATGCCCCATATGTCTATAGATCCTGCCTTAGACAATATTTTTACCTTTTACCTTAAGCAAAAGGCTTCACTTAAAATTGTGCATTTAATGTAAAAATAGCCATAGAAATTTAGCATAATTTTGTTTCATTCTTCTATGACTCCCAGCAGGCTACTCTACCTCGAAATGCATTTGCTTCAATGGATAAAAGGGAGAGAACATTGCTTCAAAAAAAAAATAGGTAACACATACAAAAATATTTATAGCAGCTCTTTTTGTGGTGGCAAAGAATTGATGAAAGCATACTATTTTCTCTTTTCTTTCTTTCTTGTGGTTTTTCCCTTTTGTTCTGATTCTTCTTTCACAACATGACTAACGTGGAAATATGTTTAATATGATTATACATGTATAGCCTATATTAGATTGCATGCCATCTTGTGGAGGGGGTAGGGGAAGGAGGGGGAAATTTTAGAAATCAAAATCTTATAAAAGTAAATGCTGAAAACTAATAATAAATTAATAAAATTTTTAAAACAATTTTTTTAAAAAAGGATAATATCTGGGGCAGCTAGGTGGCACAGTGAATAGAGCACTCACCCTGGAGTCAGGAGGACCTGAGTTCAAATTTGGTCTCAGACACTTAAAAACTAGCCGTGTGACCTTGGACAAGTCACTTAACCCCAATTGCCCAACCTTCCCCCTTCCAAAAAGCAAAAAAAAAAAAAAAGATGATATCAAATAAAATTAAATAAAATTCCTTTAATTTTTTTGTGTCAAGGACTCCTTTCTCAAAATGATAGTTCTGAATGCATAAAATAAAATACATGGAATAAAAAAGAAAATCAATTATGTCAAAATACAGTTATCAAAATATTTCTTTAAAATAAGTTCCTAGGCTCCAGGTTAAGAAATTGTGCTTTAATGGCCAGGGCTTATCATAGAATCAAACTTCTAATGAAGAGAACCCAACTAATGAAATAACAAATTAAATAGAAGTTATTTCTTGTATCTCAGCTTTTAAGAGAAAGAAACCAATTCCACAAGCTCACGTTAGCTGTTTAAAGTAGAAAACAATAATGTGATTGTGGCCTGAGACCAGACATTGCTTCAGTCCAGTCTCCTTCACCTTCTACAGAGACAGGCTGGCATTGTAAAACAGTTCAGTTTTGTCAGTGGAAATGGCACTGAAGGAGAGGCATTACTGTCTTCTTAGCCACTGTTCCCTAGGACCTCTCATCAGCGGGGCAGCCATCGTCTTCTACTCCTGTGGTTTCTGCCATCAGCATGTAACCTTCTTTGACGCCTTTCTGTTTGTATTCCTACCACTTAGCAAAATGCTCTGTACATAGTAAGTGCTTAATTAATGTTTCATTTATTCATTCTTCCTGGCTACCACAAAAGTTTAATATAGATTTTTAAAAACAAGCTATAATGGGGTGGCTAGGTGGTACAGTGAGTAGAGCACTGGCACTGGAGTTAGGAGGACCTGGGTTCAAATCTGGCCTCAGACATGTAACACAAAACTAGTCGTGTGACCTTGGCAAGTCACTTGACCCCACTTGCCTTGCATTCCCTCCTCAAAAAAGCAAAATAAAAATAAATTGTTTTTAAAAAAAAACAAGAAGTTATAAATAATAAATGCAAAATTTTGTATGTAACCCCTATTTTCTGGTCTATTCTGGTATATGGAAATGGTCACATTGATTTTCTAATTCATTATAAAAGAATCATTAAAAATAATCACAGAACATTCAATTATTTTTGTTCTTTCCACTTTTTTTTTTTTTTGGTTTTTGGAGGAGGGAAGGTAGGGGCAATTGGGGTTTTAAGTGACTTGCCCACAAGGTCACACGGCTATTTTTTTGTGTTAAGTGTCTGAGGCCAGATTTGAACTCAGATCCTCCTAACTCCAGGGCCGGTGTTTTATTCCCTGTGCCACCTAGCCGCCTCATTTTTGTGGGCATTGTGTATATTGTTTTCCCTGGTTCTGCTTAGATCCTTTCATATCGGTTTACCTAAGTCTCCCCAGAGATCATGTTTTACAGGTGAGGCAACTGAGACCCCAAAAGGTAAGTGACTTGCTGATTCAGCCCCTAGAGCCTGTGATCTACTAACAAAGTCTCCTACCTGCCTTGGTCGTCTAGCAACAGAAGAGAGGCTATGCTGCCTGAGGCAAGAACACAGACTGTGTGAGAACACCATGAGAAGTACCCAGGTTTCCCTGCTTCTGGTCCTCTTCTCTCTCCATTCCACCAGAATGAAGACCCTTGGATCATGACAAGATTCTTAAACACAACTTTCCCATTATTTTTACCAGACTAGACTGACTGGAGAAGGAACAGTAAGTTGGGACATCTGTCTCAAACTCAAAATCAGGGGTTGTACTGTGTCCTTGAGGAGAGACGATGGAGCAATGATACTCTGAGAAGGGAGAGGAGTGGGAAGGAAATTGCCTGTGTCCTGTCTGTGCCCCCTTCTGAGCTCCCTTCTGCACTCTTCTTTGTCTCTATTGAATATTTCAGATGTGTACACAAAGCCTAGCTAATATACACAATTCCTCAATCACGAGTAAACAGTTACATTCAGGGAACATGTATTAAGCCTCTATGTTGCACTAGGCTGATGGAAAAGCTATGCCTGATGGTTCCTATGGAGGAAAGGGAGAAAGGAAGGGGAATATTTAACTTGTGTGGTCAGGGCAGTCCCTGGGACTCCTGACCTCTCGGTTAACTGACAAATCCCACAACCAGAGCACTCCCACCTTTCTGCAACCTCCGCAACTGCTTCTGAAACAGATTCCAGTTAATAGAGGTATTCTGTTTTTTTTTAAGAGGAGAGCTTACCTCAAGCAAAGAATCCTGAAGTTTCATATTCAGGGCGGCTTTCTCTTCTTCCAGACGTTTCATTTCATTCTCAGATTTCTTCTTCATTTCCTCTAACTGTTTTTGAACCTCCTAAATAGGAATGAAATAATTCAGGCCAGAATGCACAAAAACATGGCCCAACAGACATGTGCTAAAGAGCATGAAAAAGGTGACAGGCAGCTTCATGTGCTGCAGCCCACGAGGGACAGACGCACAGACAATGGCACAGGGACACAGGGTCCTCGATCAAGAGCTGGAAGGGACCAACCCTAAACATCATTTAATCCAACCCTTCTATATTACGGATGAGGAAACTGAGGCCCAGAATGGTGGACTAACTTCCTTAAGGTGACCCTGGTAGTAAGTGCCAGAGAACTCAAACTTAGGTCCTGTGACTCCAAGTCAACATGGCAATTCAGAGCTCTTTCCTTACACCTTGTTGCCTTCTAAGAAGCACAGAGACCCAAGGGCAAGTGGGACAATCAGGTGCCAGGCTGAATGCTGAAACCAGTCTTTTGTTGAGGTAAAACCTGCTGGGAGTAGAAAAATAGGAGGTGCCAGGATTGTGGGCAGTGTGCTCGTGTCCCACGGGACTCTGAAAGGACAAGCAGCACAGAGGATGTGTGTGGTGTCTGGAGAGCCCATAGCATGAGTATATGGATGCTCTGAGCTGAAGTGTCTCTTGCCCCAAGGAGGCATCCTTTTCCACCTGGCCTGTGGGGGACATCAGACAAGGGGCCATTTCTCCACTGCCAACACAAAGCTAAGAGTCATGATTTTAGATTGCTGTGGTGATTTCTGAGACACCCAGCTGGAGGAGGGTTTGTTGCCTTGAATGGGTACTGACTGTAGAAAATTCAGATAAATTCAATTCACTCCAATTTAATAAGCACTTAGGCAAGCACTCACTATGTCACTGTGCTTAGTGTTGGGGATATACAAAGATAAAAATGAAAGAATCCCTGCCTTCAATGAGCTTACTCTCTACTGGCAGGTTACAACACGAAAAAACAGAAAAGTAAATACCAGATGACTTGAGGAGAGAGAGAGAGACAGAGAGAGAGACAGAGACAGAGAGAGAGAGCCCACCCCCAAAACATGCTTTCCTCCCAAAAGGCATTCTTCCTTCAAGACATAGTTCAAGTCTTCCTGACCACCTTCCTGACACTTCCACCAACCCCCTTACTCATGCTATGCCTCCCAAACTAGCTTGTACTGAACTGCTTTGTACTGATTCTCTTGATATCTATTTTGTGAGCACTGCACGATGAATCTCATAGAGCCAGCCTTGAAGTGAGGAAGGCCCTGGGTTAGAATCCTGTCTCTGACACATATGACTCTTGGCAAATTACTTAATCTCTGAATGTTCTGGGAAGCTCTCTAAGACTATGAATTCCATAGCTGACCTGAGTTCTCAATACCAGTGAAATCACATGTCTAACCTCTAAATAGGGATTATCTAATTCTTTTTGTCTTAAGTTCCTAGCATATTACTTGACATGGAGCAGCACTTAATCCATTCCTGTTGATGGTGGATGGATGCAGTGATAACTAGTGGGAAGCCAGAAGCTTCAAGAAGGAGGTGTGGCCACCTGAGCTGAGCATGAAGGAAGCTTGTAAGAAGCAGAGCAGAGGAGGGAGGGCATTCCAGGCCTGGAGGATGGAAGCAGGAGGTGGAATAGTGAACTCAAGAAAACGCAGGTAGGTTGTTTGGGTTTGACATCTGAATGAGTAAAGGGCTAAGAGATGGCTGGGAGCTGAGAAAATGAATGCAACAAATGGAGGCAGCTTGGAAAAATCTGATTTTGGAGGGAAGAGAAACAGGATGTTAGCTTGAGAGGACTACACTCAAGAGAAGTTTTGGGGTTTTTTTAGGAAAAGAAAGACTTAAAAAAATGCTTTAAATCTCTAATGATTAGAGAAATGCAAATTCAAGCAACTCTGAGGTAGCACCTCACACCTAACAGAAATGACAAATGGGGGAGAGGGTGAAGCCAAGACGGTGGAGTAGAGTAAAGGCAGGGACTTGCATGAGCTCTCCCCTAAACCCCTGAAAATACGTTTAAATAATTAAGGAGAATGTCCCCTTTTTTATATGTTTATTCCCTACATTTAGCACAGTGCTTGCACATCATAAATACTTAATGGAAGCTTTTTGCATTCATTCATTCAATCATTGACCTATTCGTTTCCAAGTGATGGTCTTACCTATATAGACACATAATATTCAAGGACCCTTTCTAATTCACTTTCCAGAACAAAAGCCTTTCTAATTTTGTGACTTGACTTAAAATTTGAGATGACAATTGAATAGAAAAGTGCTTGCCTATGAGTTAGAACTGCCAATATGTTAACAGCTTTCTTAAGCTTCCCCATGGATTATGGAACCTGTAGCTATATTACATTTATTTATCATTACTATCCAAGGAGGCTAAGCCTCTACAATAGTAATTTCAAGTCAGATTCATTTTTTAAAAAGCCAACTAAATCATCAAGACAACCTCCATCATGACGTCAACTATTTGTAAATAAGAGGTAAATGGAATCAAGGAAATGCAGAAACACAGGGTTATCATGCCATCCAAAAAGCCACTATCCTCTGTTCATTGAAAGGAAGGGAGCTGTCTGTGCATTTTCTAAAATGAGATGTCCTTCTCAACCTACAATAACCTGATAGCCTAACTAAGGTTCTTAACAAACATGATGCAAACTGCTGCCAATTTTACCCTAAGAGAAATTGTGAAGAAACACCCCCACTGAAAGTGATGAATCTGTTTGGTTATTTTCACTGGGGATAACCCCAGGGATCATGGAAGGATGGAGCTGAGGGATGCAGAAAGCTCAGAAGAGAGTGATGGGGGGGTGGGCCCAGCAGGAGATGCAAATGCAGTTATTTCTTCAAACAGAATCTAGTTCTTGCTCTCAGGCAAAGATGTAAATTTAGGCTTGAAGTAAGGAAATACTTTATAATAAGTGAAGATACCCTGAAGCAGAATGGGCTACATCAGGATATAGTGGGTTTTCCCATCTCCCTGGAGGTCTCCAAGAAGATGTCAGAAAGACTGTAGAGGGGATTTTTTATAGGACCACATGACCACTGACATCCCTTCCAATTCTGAGATTTTATGATTATGATTCCCTTTTACAACTTCTCTAATTATTGAATGATTGGTTTTATTGTGGAGCTCCTATGGACCTCATTCTGATCTACAGCAACCATGCTTATGGCTTCCGGGAAGGTAGTATTTTTCTTATATTCAGTGGGCTCAAACCAAATTCCTCAGTGGATCAAGGTGGATTAAAACACACTTGAGGTGACTGAGGGAAACATAGAATGGATTATCCCATGGGATCTTCAGACGAGGAGTGAGCTGGAAGAGATGTCAAGGATGATGGATGATTGAGGAGAATGAACACATCTTACGGTGGGATCTTCCCAGGGTAGGCCAGTGGAATGGAAGAACCCAGCAGCACTTACACCAATTGCTTTTCATGAAAACAACAACAGCAAAAAGCAGGCACACAACAACTAAAACTGAAAAAACATTCCAGCCCTTTCCCCCACTGATTCCCTACTTTGAAACAATTTTATTTTTCTCCAGGAGCTTAGCCCAGAGGTCTGGGATCATGGAAACTACATTAGATTTCTGAAGAAAACCTGTCTGTAAAACAGCCTCAGCAGCAAGAACGAAGACCAGCAGCCAGAACTGTCGGGTCATAGTCACTCTCTCTGTCCTCCCTCTGACTAAGTTGCTGTTGTCTCATCAGTTTGGTAACTCGGATGGCACCAAGTGAGGGATGAGGTGAGGGCACATGCATGGAGGATGAAACTCCCTCCACTATTGCAGGTCAATACATTCCCTGCCATTCAGAGTCTTAGAGTTGTCGAGAGCGCTAACCTGCCATGTGGCTTGCCCAGGGTCCACATAGCCAGCCTGTCTCAGAGGCAGAACCTGAACCCATATCTTGGATGGGCCTCAAGGCCTGCTTCACCCACTTTCTATCCTCTACGCCATACTGCTTCCCAATACCATGGTTATTACTGAAAATAACAATGTTGGCTAATATTTATCTAGTACTTTACAGAATCAAAATGTTTCACACGTATTGTGTTCTTTATTCTTCATAAGAGTCATGTGGCCTTCTGTTACTCTCTCCTCCTTCCCCCATCTCATATAAAGAATTGGGTCTTATTCCTTACCAAGACTAATCCCCTCTATGTGCACAAGCAATCCTATTCCATCCTGTCTCTTTGAACAGTTTGCCCCATCTCTCATCCCCATTCTATCACTTATTTTCAATCTCTCCCTCTCTACTGGCTCCTTCTCTATTCTCTACAAACTTTCCTATGTCTCCCCCATCCTAACTTAATCCTTAATTCCTTTATTTTATATCCCTCTAGCACTCTGTGGCTAAACTCCTTGAAAAGGCAGTCTCCCACTTTATCTTCTCTCACTCTTTTTAATGCCTTACAAACTTCCAGTCTCATCATCCCACCAAAACTGTTCTCTGTGAAGTTACTGTTGTTGTTCAGTTGTCAGTCCATGCCTGACTCTTCATGACCCCATTAGGGATTTTCTTTACAAGGACACTGCAGTAGATCTGTCATTTCTTTCTCTACTCTTCAAAGTTACCAACGATCAGTTATTTGCTAAATCTAATGGCCCTTTTACAATCTTTGGTCTCCTTGACCTCTCTGCAGTCTTTGACACTATTGATCACTTTCTTCTCCATGACACTTGCCTCTCTCTAAGTTTTTGGAAGACCACTTTTTCCTGGCTCTCCTCCTATTAGATCAACCCTTCCTAGTCTCCTTTTCTGAATCTTCATCCAGATCATGCCCTTTAACACTACATGTCCCACAGTGTTCTGTCCTTGGCCTTCTTCTCTTCTGTCTTCATACTACTTCACTTAGTGATTTCATCATATATTTAATTACTGCCTCTATACTGTCCTCAAATCTGCTGCCCCAACCTCTCTCTTGACCTTCAGTCTCACATCTTCAATTGCTCTTCAGACATTTTGAACTGGATGTCCAGTTGACATCTTAAATTCAACATGTCCAAAGCTGAACTCATTATATTTTCCCCTAAATTTTTCCCTTGTCCTACTTTCTTCATTACTGTCAAGGGCAACATCATCCTCCCAGTACATCAAGCTTAAAACCTGGGTGTCATCCTAGACTGCTCATTACTTCTTATCTCCCCATGTCCAATCTGTTGCCATGGCTTATCAATCTCATCTCTGTAACATCCCTCAAATAAGCCCCTTTCTCTCTTCTGACACGGCCACCACTCTGGTGCTGGCTCTCATCACCTCATGCCTGGACTACTACTTGCTAGTGGGACTGCCTACCTCAAGTCTCTCCCCACTCTAATTCATATTCCATTTGGACACCAAAAGTGATCTTCCTAATGTATAAGTCCATGTCATTCCCCTACTCAATAAACTCAGTGGCTCCTTATTACCTCTAAGATCAAATATAAAATGTTCCATTTGACATTCAAAGCCCTTCATAATCTAGCTCCTTCCTCTATAGTTCCAGTCTTCTTATACCTTACTCCCCACCTTGAATTCTTGGATCCAGTGGCACTGACCTCTTTCCCGCCCCACAAACAAGACACTCCATCTCTTGGCTTTAGGCCTTTTCTCTAGCTGTCCTGGAATGTTCTCCCTCTCCTACTCCATCTACTTGCTTCCTTGGTTTCTCTTAAGTCTCAACTAGGCCTTCTCAATCCCTCTTAATTCTAGAGTCTTCCCTTTTTTGATTTATTTCCTATTTATTCCACATATAGTATCGTATATATTTGTTTGCTTTTTGTCTCCTCAATTAATTAGGCTGTAAGCTCCTTGAGGGCAAGAACTGTCTTTTTCCTCTGTTTGTATCCCCGGTGCTTAGCACAATGACTAACACACAGTAGGTACCTAATGAATATTAACTGACTGGCTGAAATAGATTAGCATGTTAATTAATATAGGTATCATTATTATCCCTATTTCACATAAAGAAACTTAGTTGGAGATATCAAATGAATTATTAAAAAATAACAATAGAGAATAAATTTGTAGAGCTAGGTTTTCAATATTAATGTTTTAATTCCAAGTCCAAATAATCCTGTTCCTAAAAAGCATCAAAAATCTGCGAACTTGTTTTCCAGAGACATTCCCATAGGATTCATTTGTTCCAAATATGAGATGACCTAGACAAATAAGATAGCACGGCATAATTAATAAGGCATTGGACTTGCCCTCAAGAGACTTTGGTTTGAATTCCACCTCAGATACTTTCTAGCTGTGTAACCTTGAGCAGGTCATTTACACTTGATGAGCCTCATTTCTTCATCTATAGAAAGGTGATAAAAAAAAATAGCACTTCCCTCTCAGGCACAAATGAAATGCACAATGTTTCAAAAAAAATGTTTTAGAAATGTTTGCTATTCTTCTTCTTCTTAGGTAACTTTCAAAAACAAGTCTTAAGCTAATATTTTGAATTTTTTCTCCATAAGTTATTTTCTCTTCAACAG
The DNA here is from genome assembly GCA_028627135.1 of Pseudochirops cupreus. Taxonomy (NCBI): domain Eukaryota; kingdom Metazoa; phylum Chordata; class Mammalia; order Diprotodontia; family Pseudocheiridae; genus Pseudochirops; species Pseudochirops cupreus. The sequence continues at coordinate 202 of JAQQSU010004936.1, read as the reverse complement.
AAAGTTTTCTTGAACCAAAAACTCATTTTGCATACAGTTACAGATACTCACAAACTCTGCCCAAACATATTCATGTGAGTGACAAAGATAAATTAAAAATCATTCTGAGAAAAGATCAGTAACCTCAGAAAATGATTATTTCTAGTTTTACTTTCTGTACCAAGCTTCCCATGGTAGCCAGAATCAATCACAGGAACCTGCC
>JAQQSU010004935.1:0-13944 GCA_028627135.1 Pseudochirops cupreus | reverse complement strand
CTGGCGCCACAGGCTCCACATGACCACATTCAGCCTATTAGGGAACAGAGTATACTTTCAAATATCCAAGGGTCCTCAGGGTCACGTAGCCACTTTAACAAAGGGCCTAGGGGCAGGGAAGATCTTCAGATTCCCATAACACACACCCAAATTTTCTCATTGTGTATAATACTCATCTTTCCACAGAGAATCTTCCCAAAATTCCAGAGGCCTCTTTCTGGTCCTTTGAACATCTCTAAGGTACCAGTGAGCACCTAGTTGTCCATCTATTAAGCTTCCTTCTCAAAACACTTAGCAGCCTTCTTTTCTAATCATACATGTCATTAATGTCATTGACCCTGCTTCTTTATCACAAGTCATCTTTGTTAATATGCTGCTACCTATTTATACTCATCATGACTTCTTTCCATTATGCTTTAGGTCACCTGCAACAGTCAATCAACAAGCATTTATAACTGTGTTCTAGATTTTTTTAAAAAGACCCTTTTTTCAAGGAGCTCATATTCTAATTGGGAGAGAGCATGCAAACAACTATGAATTTACAGGGTATTTACAGGGTAAATGGGAAGTAATGTCAGAGAGAAGGCACTAATCAAGAAAGGCTTTTGTAGAAAATGGGATTTGAACTGAGTTTTGAAGAAATCCAGAAAGCCAGGAGCTAAGGGTGAGGAGGAAGAGCATACCAGGCATGGGAGTCAGCTGTGAAAAGGCATGGAGACAGGACATTGTCTTGCTCAAGCAACAGCAAGTAGGCCAATGTCACTAGATCACAGAACATGTAGAAGAGAATAAAGTTAAGTGAAGTATAAGGAGACTAGAAGGGTAGAAAAGAGCCAGGCTGAGATGGATTTAAAAATCAAATGGGATTTTATATTTGATCCAAGAGCCAATAGAGGTCACTGGAAATTTATTGGAAGAGGGGGGAGAATATGACAAGATCAGACTTTATCTTTAGGAAGATCATTTTGACAAGTGAGTGGAAGATGGACTTGGGTGGGGAGAGTCTTGAGGCAACTAGCAGACAAGAGTACAGACATGAGATAATGAAGGCCTACAGTTTTGATTCATTTGAGATCATGGTGTTCCAGAAATCCAGGAAGCATTCTAGGATCAATTTGTCAAAATGCTATCCTCCTACTTTCCTGCTACAGTTCAGCTCTGAGTCCCACTCATTGCCCATCTATAATGCCTATCATAAATAATATTGGCCGTTCACTGAAAATTTATTAAGCACCTATAGTATACTAGGCACCATTCTAGGTACTGAGGATGCAATGGCAAAAATGATCCTTACCATCCAGGAATTTATATTCTATAGGAGCAGATGACATACCAGTAAAAATACACAAACATTTACAAAATCCATACAAGGTAATTGTTTTTAGGAGGGAAACAGTAGCAGCTTGGCAGGAGAGGGATCAGGAAAGGCCTTGTTTAGCAATTGAACCAGGGTTTGAATGAAGTTACTGTGAGAGGTGAAGGTGAGGAAGGAATGCATTCCAGCCTGTGGAAAGGCACTGAGAGGAGGGATGCAGTGTTTTGAGTGAAGAACAGCAAGAAAGCTAATATGGTTGGGCTGTTGAATAGATACAATGTATAATAAGCCTGAAATGTAGGTGAGAGTCAGGTTGTGAGGGTCTTTAAATGTTAAACATAGTATATACATGATCTTAGAGATAAGAAGGAGCCACTGGAGTTTAGGGAGTAGGGTCAGAGCTGTGATTTAGGGAAATCACCTAGTGACTGTATGGAGAATTTGTTGGAGTGAAGATTGGAAGACCAATTCAGAGGCTGTTTAAATAGCTCAAGAAAGAAGTGAGTTATCCAGTCAGTAAATATTTATTAAGTATCTACTGTGTGCCAAGCGCTGTTACAGACACTGGGGACACAAAGAAAGGTCGCCGCTCTCACAGCCTAATGGAGGGGACAGCATGCTGCCAACAGTATATGAACAAGCTGCATACAGGATAAATGGAAAATAATCAACCAAGGGAAAGCGATAGAATCAAGAAATTATGAGGACCTGAAATGAGGCGCTTAAATAAAGGCACTAAATAAAACAGAAGAACACCAAAGCAATTAAACATTTCCTGTGGACAATGAGTAAAATACTGTTAATTTGGTGCTCATTAATCTGGAACCTGTGATATCCCTACAGGGGGATTGTTGTTTGTTTATCCAGTGTTTTCTCCAAAGGCCAAATAACGTACGTAAGATTATAAGAAGAAAGTTTACAACTCTTAAACTATTTTTAAGCACTTACATTTAATTCAAGTCAATCACAATGTCTTAGTTATGCTGGATATGGTCCTTGCAGGCAGCACCAATGCACATGGGAGACCGTATGGTGCAAGGGAAAGAGTGATGTACCTATTGTCAGAGGACATGAGCTTGAGTCCTGCCTCAGGCTCTGTGTGATCTTGGACAAGCCACTTGACTTCTCCAGCTCATACATGCTCACAAAAGCATGTGGTTGAAGAGAAGGATGGGAGTTGCTGTGGAGATAAAATCTATGAGAGATTGCAAAAGAATGAGTACATGATATGGTTGTGGTGGGGTAGGGATGCAGAGTCAGAGATGGCTCCAGGTCTTCAAACCTGGGTGACTGGAGGGATAGTCGTGCCTTTAACATAAATAGGAAGTTCAGAATACAGGTGTGTTTGTGGGAAAAGAATGAGGTCTATTTTGAACATGTTGAGTTTGAGATGTCCGTCTAAAATGTCCAATAGTCAGTTGATGATATGGACTAGGACCCAAGAGAGAACCTGAGGTTGGATATATAAAATCTAGAAGTTGTCCTCATAGAAATTACATATATATACATATATATATATATAATACATACACATACACATGTGTGTATACATACATACACATGTACATATGTGTGTATGTATGTGTGTGTATATATGTATACATATATATACATATATATACATATAAATAGCAGGTGGCGCAGCAAGGCAAGGTTTGAGAAGAGACAGATGCTCTTTTGGTTTCCATCTCCCACCAGGTAAATGGGACCAACAGATACTTTCCAGACCACATAGTGGATGTGACCTTCCCTTCATCTACACCCCTATCCTGCCTGTTACTGGAAAAGACAGAATCTTTCCTAAGGGTGCCCACATTAAAGCAACCTGAATCTGATTTTAAATGTCATTCACTTAGCCCAGGGTCATGGGATCATAGATTCGAAGCTGGAAGGAACCTCAAATGTCATTTTGTCTAGTTTCTCATTTTATAGGTTAGGAAACAGACTCAGAGAAACTCCAGTGATTTGCCCAGGATCATACAACTAGTAAGTGTCTGAGGAAGGATTCACATACAGGTCTTCCTGAATCTAAAAGGTTTCCATCCACTACATCACACTGATTCTCTTTCTGCTATTCTCAGGGCTTACAAAAATTATGAATAAAATCATGACTATAAACTTTTCTCATTATTGGTTCATTCCCCAGCTGGGGATCACTGGCATTCTAGACATTAGTCTAATCTTCTAACCTCATTTTGTTTTCTATAAACCCAGGGAGCCACTGATGTCATTCACTGCACTTCCCCCTGTATACATTTATGTTATAGTCATAAATCACAAAGACATTATGACCAATTATGTCCTTTCTATGAAACAGCCAAGAAATGGAAACAGATTAAAGAAATAGAGAAAATAATATTTTTTTAAAAATCCTACACTCGTGACAGGCACTGAGAAGGGGTTAGAAGCAATAAACCTCTTATTGCTCTCCAAATGGACACACACATTCATCAGTCTTCAGACTTGGAATCTACATAGCAGACACTTACAGAAGCTTCTCTTTACCCCTCCACAACTACCATTGCTCTGCTGACACTATCTGAAGATGTGATCTGGTTGCTTAGAAATTACTAGAAACAAGTAATGGCAGTACAAAGAGTACTGGTTTTGGAGTTAGAAGACATGAGTAGGTTCAAATCCCATTTCTACCATGTAGTACCTGCATTAGGGTCCCTTCCAGCTCCAATTCAATTATCCTATGGTCCCATTCCTCGCTCTTAAGTGTTGACATGGTCAAGAGTAGGATCCATTATGCCCCTTCCAGATGCAACCAAGCCCAAATTCATAATCAAAAGAAAAATCTTTTGTCAGACCTCGTGTCCTGATTTTTTTATGTGGACAAAGTAATCAAATAAAGTGTCCAAAACAAGAGCAATATAGGCATACCTCATTTTATTAGGTTTCACTTTATTGAGCTTTGCAGGTACTATGGTCTTTTGTTTTATTTTTTAACAAATTGAAGATTTGTGGCAACCCTGCTTCCAGCAAGTCTATTGGTGCCATTTTTTCCAACAGCATGTGCTCGTATCTTGTTTCTATGCCATATTTTGGTAATTCCTGCAATAGTTCAAACTTTATAATTATTATTATATCTATTATAGTGATCTGTGATCTTTGATGTTACTATTGTAATTGTTTTGGGGTACCACAAACTGTGCCCATATAAGATGGGGAACTTAATAAATGTTGTGTATGTTCTGACTGTTCCATCAATCAGTCATCCCAACCTCTCTCCCTCTCCTGGATGGGTGTGGAGCTATTCCCTAAGAGAAATCAATAATTGAAATTAGGCCAATTAAGAACCCTACAATGGCTTCTAAGTGTTTAAGTGAAAGGAAGAATAAATCAACAGCAAACTTTACTGTTGTCTTGTCTTAAGAAATAGCCACAGCCACCCCAGCCTTCAGCAGCCACCACCCTGATCAGTCAGCAGCCATCAACGATGAGGCAAGACTCACTGCCAGCAAACAAATTACAAGTCACTGAAAGCTCAGATGATGGTTAGCATTTGTAGCAATAAAGTATTTTAAGTTAAGATATGTACATTATTTTTTGACATAATACTATTGCACACTTAATAGACTACGGCATAGTATAAATATAACTTTTATGTGCACTGGAAAACCAAAAAAATTCATGTGTCTAGCTTTATTCCAGCGTTCACATTATTGCAGTGGTCTGGAACCAAATCCACAATATCTCCAAGGCTTGCCTGTAGTCTGATTATTATAGTCAGATAACATCTGGACTGATATGTTCAGTCCTGGGAGCTACATTTTAAGATGGACATTGACAAATTGGAACATGTCCTGAGGAGAGCAACCAGGATGGTGAGTGATCTTGAAATCATGTGATTCAAGGAATGCTGAAGGAACTAAGGATTTGTAGCCTAGAGAAAATAACATTTAGAGAGCATTGATCACTGTCTTCAAATATCAAAAGTGCTGTCACTTATAAGAAATAATAAAATTATTCTTTATTGCTTCAGAGGGCAGTACTAGGGCCAACGGTTATAAGTTAGAGGGAGACTGGAATTGGCTCCAGAGGAGGGAGAGTTTTCTACTAAGTAGAGCTGTCTAAAAATGGAAAGATATGCATTAAGCATGTGAAGAAAGCAGGTGTTAATATGCCTTCTGGGCATAAGTAGCTGTTACCCCAAGGTATACATTGAGTAACTGAAAAACATATCATTGTAGATCTCTTTTTTTAATGACTTTTTTAAAATTTTATTTTTACATTACAGAGATTTCTGGACAAGCTCCATCACCATGGAATTGAGTTGTTTCTTGTAACAGAGAAAAACAACTTTTAAAAATTGAATTCTTTGACAATATTGGAGTAGCCCTTGTCTCAAAGGACCAATTGCATGGGACTCTCTTCTCATGAGTGAAGACTGATTATGCAATGCCCCATACCTTTGTGAGGGGTGAGAAGAGTGATCTACGTTCTTTGAGAGAGAAGAGGTATAATTTTGACTTCTCTTCAGGTCCATGAAGAGAGAAACTCCGAGAAGAAGCAGACATGTAGAATTTCAATCATTCTTAGCTTACTACTCTAGAGACTCTGGGGAGTTTTTGCTTAGGTGAGATCTGAGGATCTTTCTCTTGGTTAAGTTTGGTATCTCACTCTGAATGGGAGAGCTTATTTGCTCTGTGTATTATCTGGCATATGAGTGTGTATGTGTTTATACACACATACTTTCTCTGATTTAGGTTTTGTTATTGTTTTGTATAAATGGGTTTATTTGTTGTGTGTGTTCATTGTGGAACTGGTATCTGGTGGATAAGAGGACAAACCGTGCATATGAACCTTGGGGCACTCTTTCCCCTTTAAGGAATGGTCATCATGAGTTTAGCTTAAACCAAAAAGTTACTTCCCCTAGATTAATAATATTTAAAGGAACATATAGATGTAATTGTAGCCTGGTGGCCTCTGGACCCAATCTTCTTCTTCTCCTCCTGGCAGGAACCAAAGTTTCCCTTGGAGAAGAACGGGGTAAGGAAATGCCGGACATATCTACCTTGTTGACTTCAATATAGAACTAAGGGCAGTATAAAACATAGCACTAAATTATTGGAAAATTGTAAGAAACATTTCTACTCCAACCTGTACCCAGGAAATTTTCTAACTCCATCCAATCCACTTATCATATTCACATGACAAAGGTGATTAACATTTCTCTGACCACATGGCTTATTGAACATAAAATTAAAAAGAAGTCCTCAAACCAGTTTGTCAATAAACATTTATTAAATTCCTACTACGTACAAGATACAGTACTATGAACTAGGGATACCAAAAAAAAAAGGCAAAAATAAAAAGTCCCTGCTCTCAAGGAGCTCACAGTCTACTGGGAGTGACAACATGAAAACAGTCATGTGCAAACTATACTACATACAAAATTGGAGACAAGCAACAGAGGCAAGGGACCTTGAGAGGGATCAAGAAAAGCTCCTTAAAGAAGGTTGGATTTTAGCTGGGACTTGAAGGAAGCTCTTCATTCTCATGGTGCTTAACCAAATCATCTCTAAACCTCCTACTTCTTTTGGGTGTATAGGGGACAGTTGCAAACTATCTGTTTGAACATGTCCAGTAGAAGGAGAAAAGAGAAAGGGTCAGTGGTATGTGGGTTCAATTCTGAACCTCTGGCTCTGGGCCTCTGGAGCTCTAGTTCAATCTCTCTTCAGTGTTTCATGATGGCTGACAGTCTAGAATTTCAGGCCCCATATTGATTCAGTCTCTTACTACTCCTGGTCAGGCAACAACTCTTACGCTGTTTGTCCTGGTCACAACAGATGGAAGGGAAGATCACAACTACTGGCAACGGAGGGGCCCACAGCCATCCATCCCCACTGGAGCATTTCTCTCATAGCCAGCTGGATTAATAATAAATTTGTGAGATTATGAAATTTGGCAGGCATGCCTAGTTCTTTGGATAATGTCTGGGAAAGGCCATGATGGCAGAAGGGCATAAGGCTGTAATTACTTTAATGAACGTTTCAGGGCAAGCAGACATAGAAAGTACAGAGACAAGCAGTGAAAGGTTGGGGTGGGGTACAGAGGCAGATGGCATGGTGTTAGGGGAAAGATAGGGTGAAGGAAGGCAGGAAGTGTGACAAAAAGGATGGGTATGGGAGTGTAATGGTAATAGAAATGTGAAGATCTTCCCTGCCCCTTAATAGGCCTAAGTTGTACTTGAGGACCTTTCCTGATTTGAAAATTACTCTGCCCCCTAATAGGCTGCATGTGCTCACCTGGAGGCTTGTTTTTCAGGAAAGTACAACTTTTGTTACTTTGTAGTCAAGTGGGTCATGACGGTTGTGATGTTCTCTGACCTAGAAGAAGGCTATATATACCTCTGAGGCGAGGTTTTGCTTTAGGGCTCACTTTGGGAAGAGTTCTGTGATTTGACCAGATGATGCTCTGGGCAGCTGTTGAACCCCTGGCTTTGAAAACCCAGATGTTGGTGCTTCTCTCTCTGGTGACTAGCTAGGTATGCATGTAATGGTCAGATAGCTTAGAAGCCCTGTCTGTTGAATTGTGTTATTTTCTCTTATAACTTCTGTTTGTATTCTCTGAAGTTCAGGGTGCTGACTTTTCCCCCTGAACTAGGTAAATGATATATGTTTGACTGATTAAAGTAAGATCATTAACCCTTTTTGAGTTGCTTTCCTTTAGAAAAGCAGATCTAAGAACCTGTGCTAGGAGCCATCCTGGGTATGCTAGGGTGCTTGCTGCTACAGGGAGGCACAGATAATCATTCATGTAACCATGGATTAGAGTTGGGAGCACTGTCCAGCATCAGCCCAGGGATGGGGGGGGGGGGAGATAGGGGACACGGGCAGGAGGTTGAGGTCTCATTTTTATAGAGTTGTTTGGGGAACAACTAACTCTTATCTGTGCCATCTTGGGATTAGTTCATTAACATACCCAAATCACCTCAGAATTGTCAGTAAAACTTCAAAGTTAACATATCTATGCCATCTCAAAATTATCAGCACCATTTGGCGATCTGCTGGTATCTGGAACTTGCCTGAGATTTATATATCATAGGACCAAAAGGCCCTGACAGCAAAGCTAGATTCAGCACATATTACCAGCATGTGATTTTTGGCTAATCTGTAATACATTTGTAAATTGTGTTCTTTTGGTCTTTGGAATATTTTGTACCTGACTTCTAGATTCCCATTTGCAATCTTCATGCTCTTGCCACTTTATACTGGCTACTTACCAACTTACTACACTGACTAGAAGGATGGTGGGATGGTCAGGGAGACCAGAAAAAGGTACAATTTTAGCACACTACTATAAGTGTCTTAAGGATAGGAACTGTTCAACTTGCTTACCCCTGTCCCCATCCATTTGACAATACTGCCTCCATCTTGATCTGTGAGAACTTTTGGAATGGAAGGGTAGTAGAGCTATAACTTGAGTGGGAGAACCAAGGCTTTTAACCAGGTGCCATAACTGAAGTGTTGGAAACACTCTCTTTTAGTAGGATAAAAAAGGATTTAACTTAGTACCTTGGTGCTTAGCACAGTGCCTAGCACATAACAGGCTGTTAATAAACACAAGTCGACTAATTGGAATGGCCACTCTGGAAGTTTCTCAAGGGCAAAAAAAGAAAAAAAAAAGAGAAAGGGCCAAGGGAGAATGGCAGACATGCCCACCACTAACCCAGCCACCCCTTCTGTCATATCCTGGGCTGCTTCTTCCATGTATTCTCCAAGGTTCTCTCTCTGCATAGGAAGAAAGACAATCACAACCTCCTCGCGGAAAAGGAAAGAAAACGTAGTGATTGCTAGAAACGCTATATCATCCTTCCCTCTGCCCTGAAGAAGTCATGATGATTCTGGGCTCTACAACCCATAATAGTTCACTTTTATAAATAAGAGGATCCACTGTGGGCACTCAGGCATGGACACTGGTTATACCTTACTGTGGTCATTATAGATATTTATTTTTCCACATACTTTACTCTGTATCGTTTTACACAAATATTTCTCTGCTTTTCTGAATTCCTCAGATTCTTCATTTCTACAAAATAATATTGCATTACTTTCACAGTTTGGTCAGCCATTTTTCATTTGATGGGCACCAGTTTTGTTGCCAATTGATTGCTATCACAAAAAAGGGCTGTAATGAATATCTTGGTAGATCCAGAATCTTTCTTCCTGTTTTTTACTGGTGTGTGTCCAGTAATGGGATCCTAGAGTCAAAGGGTTTGAACAGTTATTTTTCTCACATAATTCCAAGTTGTTTTCCAGAACTGTTGGACTAATTCACAGCTCCACCAGCATTGTACCAGGGTTGCTGTCTTTCCACAGTTGTTCCAACACTGTTTCCGTTTTTAAAAATCGTCTTTTGACAAACTGATAGGTGGGAGGGGAAACCTCAGAGCTGTTTTTTTGGCATTTCTCTTATTAGTAATGATAGTATGGGGTAGCATGTTTTATGCTGTTATTAACAATTTGCATTCTTTTGAAAACTATTTTGCTAACTTGGTTCCAATCCAGATTGTTTCCCTTGGAAATATTCTCTGCCTAAACTTTAGGATTTAGATCTGGAAGGTGAGAGCTGAGAGAACAGCTCTTCTAAGCTGCCCACTTTACATATGAAAAAACTGAAGCTTAGAGATGGGAAATGATTCAACCAAGGTTACACAAGTAATAAGTAGCAGAGTGAGGATTTAAATTCCATTTTACTGTACTAAGTTGTGGTCCTGAACTAGCTTTCATGACCTTGCTTGGAACTGCTTACCTTCCTTCTAAACCAATTCAAAGATTTCATCTTTGGTTGTTGTTTGAATTTGCTTGCCTCTGATGTCAACCTCGGACTGCTCCTGGTTTGCCCGCTCATGTGGCAATGATTCTTTGATCTGCCTGATCACCTTCCTTCCAGCCCTGTCCCCCCAAGCTTGCACTGACTGTGATGTCCCTGAGGTGGAGACTCCCTCCAGCTGTATAGAACGTGATCCCTTCCTATCTCCTCAGGCTGTGAGACCTTTGGCCATGTCTTCCCTTAAATCCTCCAGAGAAGATTCTCCCAATGTGCTGTGAGCCTTCCTCTAGATCTCCTGACATTGTACAGATACCAGTGGGGCACATATGTGCCTATTAGTGATCTCTCTCTGACAGTATCCTTTATGCTCTTTCTCTTGTACTAAGTCAGAAGCAAGCCACCTCATGGTTTTCTATTAAGACTAATTATCACTGCTGAGGAGGTGCTAAGTTAAATCCTTTTTTCCTACTGGAAGAATGCAAGTGTTTCCAACATTTAAATTATGGCACCTGGTACAAAGCTCTGGTTCCCCCATTCAAGTTTCAGTCTACTACCCATCTATTCCTCTAGTTCCCATAGCCAGCGGTTCTCAACCTGTGGGTTATGTTCAATTTAAATACATCCTGCATATCAGATATTTACATTACAATTCATAACAGTAGCAAAATTACAGTTATGAAGTAGCAATGAAAATAATTTTATGGCTGGGGGTCACCACAACATGAGGAACTGTATTAAAGGGTCACAGCGTTAGAAGATCGAGAACCACTGCAAGATGGAGGCAGTTTTGTCAAATGCTGGGTATGGAGGAGACAGGGGTAAGTGATACCCTGTGCCTAATTCAATGTGTAATTTTTGAACAGATGAATATAATGATAGCATTTATATGGCATTTTAAAGTTTACAAAGTACTATACAAATATATCATTTGGTCCTCATAACAGACCTGGTAAGGTGAGAGCTGTTATCCTCATTTTACAGATAAGGAAATTGAAAAAAAATATATATGTATATATATGTGTGTATATATATGTATATATATAGATGTGTGTGTGTGTGTATATGTATATATATATGTATATATATATATATATATATATATATATATATATATATATATATATATACATTTTTTTTAAACCAATGTTTTTCCCCCTACTTTCTTGTCTGGTTTTCCTTTCCACTGTAGTGCCTAAATGACAAAAGAGCAGTTATCCTAAGGGATTAGGTTGAGATAATATCTCAGTTTAGGAAATATCTGTATCCCATCCCACCCTTTCTCAGTTTGTCTCTGTACTTTCTGTGTCTGCTTGTCCTAACACCTTTATTAAAGTGATTGCAGCCCCACACCTTGCTGCCGTGTTGGGAGACTTCAGTTATCTAGACATCCATAAGCACTGAAGTGCTTGCTTTTCCATCCTTTGTCTTTTCTTTCTTTCTTCCTCTCTATCTTTCTTTCCCTCCCTCCCTCTCTCTTACCCCCTCTTCCCTCCTCTCTCCCTCTCTACTCTTCCTCCCTCCCTCTTCCCCCTTTCTCTCTCCCAAAAATAGAACAACAAATAACTTTTTGTCTTGCTTTGATGATATTTTCATCCTTTAGAAGATAGAGGGGAATAAGGGGAAATTTCTACTCTGGGTCTAATTCTCACTAACTCTGATTCTCACTAACAGGGAACAATTCATTACTAGAGTGGAAATAATGGGAGTCTTGTGGTGGGGGAGGGCAAAGAGAGTGACTTCTTTCTTCTAGAGTTTGTGACAGAGGAGAGAATAGTGGATAAAGCCTGGTGTGCACCTTAGATTCTGGAAAAGCAGATTTCAGAGGGTTCAGAGGAAAGATAAAGATCCCAAGGAGTAAAATGCTTCAGGGGAAGTCAGCTCAGGAGAGAGACAGGAGATGTTCAGAAATGAAATTCTGAAGACACAAAAGTAATTCTACTGAGGAGGGAGAATGGTCCAAAGAGATCCATGTGGACATGCCCTGAATAACAGGCTTTTTAAAAAAAGATATATGGAAGATGGAAGCAAGGTTCTGGAGTATAAGATCATGCCATCATCCTATAAAAACATGTCAGGAATGCTAAAGCCCAGAATGGGCTGAACCTAGAACAAAAGGATGGCAGACAAGGGTTTTTTTAAAGACATATTTGGAGGAGAAGAGGACTAAAGAGATAGGACTTTTGTTCAGGGGTACGTAGTATAATGATAAACAACAACAGAGAAGGCAAAAATGCTTGATTCTTATTTTGGTAAAACATGAGGAAAACATGGTTAGACAATAGTCTGTCAGAAAATGATCTGAGGCTTTTAGTGGACTGCGAGCTCAGTATGGTCCAGCATTGTGATCTGGCAGCCAAAAAAGCTATGTCAATGTTGGGTTGCATTGAAAGGGTTAGCTTCCAAGAATAGGGAAGCTATAGTCCCAGTGTCCTCTGCCCACCTCAGACCTCATTTGTGATATTGTGTTCAGATTTGGGTGTTACAGATTAGGAGGATGATTTCTAACTGGCCTCTGGAACCTCACTGTCAGTTGGGTCCCACTACATCTGCAGACCCTGTGAGAGACAAGGAACATGCTAAGAGGATGTTTTCAAATCCACAGCTACAGAATTTCCATCCCCCAGTGTCCTTTGTGCTTGATACAGACCACTTGGCCAGGGACATCCACTGCTCAGGGAAGACCAGCAGAGGCCCAGAGGGAAAGCCCTCCAGAGAGGAGAGAGCCTCCCGGAGCCACCATGAAGTGTCTCACCTAGCCTTCTGGTTCTTCTGATTACTATCAGCACAATCAATTAGACCAGCTCCCTCACCGAGGGCCAGTTGTGGAATACCATCCTGGGAGTTCTGGGTCATCTTGCATTATCTGTAGGCACTGTCAGAGAGGGAGAGGAGAGGATGCCTTCCTACTTGTACAGCTCAATTACCCTGCCTCTGATGGCAGTGACAATATACCCCCTTGCCCTTATCCTCTGTGGGGAGATGGGGGGGGTGGGACCTGACCCCCTACATGTGCCTAAGAAGAACTGCCTCATCACTGCAAGGCCATGAGCATCCCAGCCCCTGCTCCCGTCCCCTCCATTGGAGTACAGTGTAATGGGCTGGTGTTGTTTGCCCCCTTCCCTAGTGTCTGCTGTTGGGAACAACTAAAGACCTGCCCTTTCTGCTCCAATGCTCCTCTGCTGGCCATTCTCTGCATCCTCTCCCTCCATGCTGTCCTCTCAGAAGGATGTTTCATGACCCTCCTGTTATTCCCTCTGCATTCTCCATCTATCTGTGTCATCACAAACAAGGATAATGAGCTGGTGTCTTTGTTTCTCTTTCCATAATTTCTCCAGCTGAGTTTGGAGGCCTGTGTTAAAAGGTCTTGTACCTTGGTGTTCATCTCACCTCCTTATGTAAGGAGGTTTTTCCCCCCCCCAAAAACTGCTTCTGGTCAGGGAAACATTGATAGGACCAGGCTATTTGGGATTGCCGCAGGGTCTTATCACCTTGGTGCCGGCCTGAGACATGGGTTCTCAGGGATGGGACCTTGCTTTTCTGAGCTCAGTCTGGGGAAGGTGCATTGCCATGATTTTCCATTGAGGTGGCAGGAGTTCTCTCAGTATTATCAGGCCAGATGGTACCAGGCCGCCACACTGATGCAATCTAGTGGGGTTGAAGTCTCAGATTTACCTCTGCTAACCAAGTCTTACTTCTCTTTTGCCTTCCCAATGTCTCTCTTTTCCTACTCTGGCCCTGTCCCCTGAACCTGCTGATGAGGGACTGTGGAGCTGAAGTGCAGGCCATGGTGTGACTCTACTGCCAACCTTGAGGACCCCCCCCCCCCCCCCCCCGTGAGGACTCAGGAT
>JAQQSU010004934.1:0-13944 GCA_028627135.1 Pseudochirops cupreus | reverse complement strand
TGTTTACCTTCTCATGCTTCTTGTATTTGAATGTCAATTTCTATTTAGTTCTGGTTTTTTCCTCAAGAATGCTTGAAAGTCCTCCACCTCATTGAATAACCATATTTTTCCCCAAACCATTATACTCAGTTTTGCTGGGTAGGTGATTCAAAGAATTCTGAAGGAATTATTTTCTTCAGTAAGCTTTTGAGATTCTTTTTCCAAATGATAAATTTGACTTTTTAAGGCATTCTTCTCCTCATTGGGTTTTTGGGCCTCTTTTGCCATTTAAGTTATTCTATTTTTTTAGGGTGTTATTTTCATCAGTTAGGTTGTTGACTCTCTTTTCATGATCTTCTTGCATCATTCTTATTTCTCTTCCCAAGTTTTCCTCCACTTGTCTTATTTGGTTTTCAAAATCCTTCTTAAGCTGCTCTATGGCTTGTAGTAAGTCTACATTTTTCTTGGAAGCTTTTGGTGTGGGAGTTCTGACTGTGTTGTCCTCCTCCAGTTCCATGCTTTGGTCCTTTTTGTCCCCAAAAAAGGAATCTAAAGTTGGATTACTGGGCTTGCTTTGCTTCCTTTGCCTGCTCATGTTGGCCAGTCAATTACTTGACTCTTGGGCTCAGTAGAACTCTTCTTTCAGAGGGGAGAGCTTTGTCCCAAATTGCTTGGGTTTTCATAGCTGCTGGAGCTATTAGGAGGCCACCATCTTTGCAGCCCCCACCAGCTTTGGCTCACTGTTCACATACCTCAGGATCACCACCCAAGACTATGATCCTGATCCAGGCAGGTTAAGGCAAGAACACTTAGCCTCTGAATGATCACTTGGCCCCCCTGCAATCTGCAGGTCAAGAGTTCTGAAGCAGCCATATGGAGGTTGCTGCAGGGCTGTGACTTCTGCTTTTTTGCCCTGGGGGCAGATGGCCAGACCAGCTTTTCTCCCCCAAATTTAGCTGAGTTCCACTGACCTTTCACTTTGTCCTTGTTTCTTATAGATTGATAATTCTGGAAACTGCCACAGCTGCTGGTGATCTTCTTTCTTGAAAGCTGCAGCTGCCGCTTGTCCTGACCACCCCAGGGCCAAGTCATGGTTTCAGGCTGGGCTGGTTTCAGCTCTCATCACTCTGCAATGAGTCCTTCCTGTCCTGCCTGCCAGGCTTCCTTCGGTGGGAGCTTTGCTTCTCTGTACTTTTGTCAGTTCTGGAGCTCTAAAACTTGTTTAGAGTTATATTTTATAGGTATTTGAGGTGGTTATGGGGGGAGCTGCAAAATTTTCCTGCTTCTACACTGCCATCTTGGCTCTGCCTCCCCCTCCTCCTCATTTCCAAGTTCTTAAGCAAATAAATGGGAAATCTTTGACACTGCCTGGAGACAGGGAGATGGTCTAGTTATCATCTGCATATCTGACTCATTTTCAAAATATAAAGCAGAAATCCTCAGAACTATTTGTTATTGACCAAAAAAGAAAACATAGATCAATGGAACACCTTGATAAGTTAGATTCAAAAACAACAAAACAATCAATCTAGTAACCCACTTTTCAGTAAATTCAAATATAAAAACCACTTGGGGAAAGACTCTTTATTTAACAAGCACTGCTAGGAAAACTAAAAAGCTGCTTGGAAGAATATAAATTTGCACCCAGTATTATGCATCATATGCTATATATGGATGAGTAACTTGAATGCAAAAAGTCATATAAAAATCAAGAACAGGAGAAGCCTTTAACCGTTATGGTTAGGGTAGAAGGTAATAATGGCGTAAGTCATATCTAAACAAGGGACCCAGAATTTCATGACTTTCAAAATAGAAAATTTTGATTATGTAAAATGAAAATGGTTTTTCATAAAGAAAACCAATGTAACTATACTAAGTAGGAGAAATGGTCAAACTGAAAAAATCTACATATCAAATAGTTCTGATAATACTCAAAATACTAAGAAATAGACCAAATAAATAAGACCAGAAACTCATCCTCAACAAATAAGTGGCCAAAGGGCAGGAACAGTTTTCAAAAGGAGAAATGTGAATTACCAAAAAAAAACTCTAAAAATTCTCCAACTCCTTAATAATAAGAGAAATGCACATTCATCAAATAAGAAAAAGGTGAAGAAAAATATATACAAAGTTAAAGATCTTTGCCATGTACCACACACTATACTGCTGGTGGCACTCTGAAATGATTCAATTGATCTGGATAACAATCAGAAATATGCCCCAAAAAAAGTCACTAAACTATTTTTCTTGTTTAGTGATTCCAGGATAATATACTCTTGCATCCCCACATTGGAAAGATGACTTACGAAAAGTATTGTTTCTTACATGGAAAAAAAATCCTAGAGGATCATGGGAAGCAGAAGCTATTAAGGAGAGAGGAATTCCTGAAATGTTTGAGCCATGTTGAGAGTTTGAGGGCAAGGTACAGACTTCTTCCAGTGTCAACAGCTACCTTATTGCTTATGAAAGGTACTACTACCCATAAGTTAATATAGCCATGAAACATTAAATTCTTATCTGACTCAATGACCCAATTAGATCAGTTATTTGCCTGGATGTATCTGTTTCCCACATTAAAGAACATTGAGATATCCCTTCTCCAATATCTCTCCCCAGTTGCTGCCTGGACAAATGGTATCAGTACTACTTGATGTTTGCCACTCTTTTTAACTTGTTAAACCTGTTGTCTCTTTTTACTTTCATAAGAAGAGATGGGGATGGCTATGGGAGATAAGTAACTGTATGAACATGTGAGATGAGTGAGAATGATCAGCTAAGAATGAAACATTGTCTACTTGGTGGGAAAATGGAGTGATATTTCAGTATTCAAAATTATGGAGGTAGTACAGTACCAGATGAGAACTAAAATATTACCTTCCTATTCAGCAGCTGAGGTGGGGCAAAGATGTACAGTGTTGGAGCTGAGGAAGTTGATGAATTGAGAGAACAAGGTGCTTAAAGGAATATCAAACTATATATTGATGTTCAAAAATAGGAAGATGTAGGTTGGGCAAAAAGGAATATAGCTACCAAACTCCTTAAGAATATTGGGAGAATGATAAATTGTTCACAATTACAATGTTCTAAACTGGATAATATAGATGAATGGAATCAACTTCAAAAGTGTTAGGGATAATGTTAGGGATAAAGGAATGATCTTGAAATGGAGGTGGTGAGCTTGTTAACAATAGAATAAGGATCTAAAGATCACAGTACAAAGGGAAGGCAGAGAAGCAAAAGGAACTGGGAAGAGCTAGAGTTGAGTTTCTTAAGGATGGCAAGTAGAAAATGAAGGAAGTTTTTTTTTTTCCCTTTGAGAAATAGTTACTCTGATCACAAAGATTAGAGTTGTAAGAGGTATATTTGCTAGCCTAGGATTTATTTGGGAAGCACTAGTTGGTTGGGACCATCAGCCTTTTCAGACACCATAGAATTGAAAAAAAATTTGGACCATTGATCAGAACTAATGACTAAACTCAAGTGGCAACAGTCATGTAAGTTATATGCAAAAATATAAAGGATAAGGCAACCAAGATATTTTATCTGTTCACTCAAGGAAAAGGAAGACCTGGCACTGGAGGCCCTGGTTAGTTCTTTCTACACTGGATGTCCCTTAGCTCCTGACCCCAAGGATACGCTAGATTTTTGGATGAGATTCAAGATTTCCATACATGCTATTAAACTCTTAATTCATTTCTTTAAATACCTGGACCTCTTGATTCATTAAATTCAACTTTCTAGACTAACTTCTTCATTGCACTTCATTGATCATACCTTAGATTTCACCAAACCCCAAACTTTATCACCATCAAGATTCTGAAGTCAGCAATTCCCCCCTAAAATTGAAGCCTGTAGTCTTTCTATCTCTTTCCAGGGAAGTAGTAGTTCTTTGTCAGAAAGACAAGAGAAGAAAGAATAAAGCAAAGAGAAAGGAGAAGAAATGTGGGATAGAGGGAAGGAAGAAAGAGAATAAGCAATGGAAAAAGGGAAAGGGAGAATAAAGAAAGACATGAAAAAAGGGAGAGAATGAAAGGAAGAGCATGACAGATACTGAACTACACAATATATGCCTCTAGTAAATCATAACAATGAAAATAAGTACCTCTATAAGTATTACCAACTAAACCATTGGTTTGTGATACCAAGAAATATTGCTGATAATGTCACAGCCCTGCCCAGACTATGGGTACATAAGTGATGTGAATTCTATTGTTTTTATGTAATATTTAAATGAACAAGAGACAATTTTGTTGTGCAGATTTCACGTAACTTGATCTATTTGTGACCAAAAAGCCATCAGCTCTGGTTAATTGCTCCCACAGAGAATAATCATGTAATTCAAAGCAACCATCATATTCTCTGAGTCAAGCTAGTTAAATAAAATGAATATTGAGAGTTTGTTATAAAGGAGGCCCACTTGATGGTGTTCAAGGTTGGAGTTCCTTTCCAAATGTAATTCCAGCTGAAATGCTATATAAGCCCACAATTTATTTATTTCTTCCATCAATGAACACAGATAAGGTGATTGCCTTTGTTAGTAGATGATCCATCATGGCTAATGATGCAAAGACAAACAGGATGACTCAATAATGTGCCTGCTATCATTCACAGAATAGAATAAAGGGTGTTATTTCCCTCACAAACCAGAACAAATTTCTTGTACATAACACTATTTATCTCTTTTTAAGTATAAAAGCTTAGCTGTATTTGATATCTGAGATTCCAGTAATGCCAGTTTTCTTTGCGACCTTTGACTTACCCTATAGCTAAAGTCCTTTATAAACTTGTCAATGACATAAGATGAACTAATGTGTAGCCCAAACCCAACTGCTTTCACTTATAGTCTATGTGCCTTTGGACAAGTCCACTTAATCTCCTTGGGCCTTAAATTCCTTATTAATAAAACTAAGGGGTTGAGCTAGATAGTCTCTAAGCTCACTTTTACAGTAAGCTTAGGTGCTTCAGTGGTGCTATAGAGCGTTGGGCCTGTAAGCAGGAAAACTAGAGTTCAAATCTGACTTCAGACACTTACTAGCTGTGTGACCCTGGACAAATAACTTAATCCAATTTGCCTCAGTAGCTAAAGGGAAGATTGGTCCTAAGCAAAACAAATTCTAAGAATATACAAAATACAGCTCTTTTTGAGACAGACAGGAATGGGAAGCTGGGAGGGTGCTCATAAATTGGGGAATGGATGAATAAGTTATGATATATGGATGTGATGAAATACTATAATGCTGAACACTTATTGGCATAATGAGCAATGAGGATTCTAGAAAACTGAAGATAACTCATCAAACCCACCACATGATAGAGAGTTGAAGGATTCAGGGCATAATAAAAATTTTTTAAAACAGGAAATGAACAATCTGGAAATTTGATTTCATTTATACATATTTGTAATGGGCTTTATTTTTTCTTGTGTTCTTAATGGGTGGGGGATTTGCATAAGAGGATAAGAAAGATTCTTGGCTGATAAATATGTATGTGTGTATGTATGCATGCACACATGTATGCGATGTATGTATGTATACATATACATGTGCATATATATATACGTATACACATATACAAACACAAACATATATACGTACACACATATGACTTGAGAACTGATGAAATAGAACAATGACCAACCCAAACTCTTGAGAACTCATGATGAAACATGCTGCCCACCACCTGATAGAGAGATGACGGACTCAGAGTACACAATGAGATATTTTTTTAGACAAGGCCAATGTGAAAATTTGTTTTGCTTGACTACACATGTTGTAATTGGGGTTTTGCTCTTCTTTTCTCCTTCATGAGGGAAGGCAAGTGGGAGGGGGAGAAGATTGATATTTGTTTGAAAATGAAATAAAATTAAACTCTTTAGGGATATTTTTGAGGTTTTTCTAGTCCATTGCCCTTTGGCTATGAGGATCACTCATCTCTTCATTTTCAGAGGGGTTATCTCTCCTCTTGCCAACAGTCTGAATAAGTGGTTACCTATTTGTGACAGAAATGTGAATAGCTATTGTCTTCAACAGAATCTTGTCAGGCCAGGGCTTTAGAACTAACTGAGGTTTTGCATGCATTATTGACATTCAATGATTCTTTGCTTTAAACCCTAAAGATATTCAAATCCAGAGATTTTCATACTTTCCATCCAGTAATTCAATTTGTCCCTTCCAGAAGCTCACTAGTTGTGTAAGAGATTTGTTGCACTCCCCTCCTAATGCTCCGTAGTCTTCCCTAGCAGGGTAAAGTTCCTTTTCCAGATATCTTTCTTATCTGTCACAAAATGTCTTGTCTGGAACCTAATTACTGGTGGTGCTTTTCTTTACATTTCAGAGGATCTAACCCCCTCCTGATATACATGTAAATGATCTTTTTTTGCAACACAGTAGGCCCTAGATTTAGCTCTTTTCCCAGATTACATTGCTCTATCTAACCAAACTTCAGTCTGGGCACAGATAGTGCTTTCATCTTGGCAAAGAGAATATAGACAGCAAAAGTCTCATCTCAGTTCCTGATTAAAGTGAGACACCTCTCCATACCCTCCAAACATATGTTTAAGATGGTACCTTAATGTTGTGCTATGTCACACATACTCTTTACTAACTAACGTTGCAAGTTTGTCACAAAACTCTATCAGGAACAGGAAGGAGGTGGGATAGGGTAGGATTACAAACCAGGTTCCAGGTTCTGTTTTTTTACTCAAATTGTCAGGAATTTTTGAGTGCTTGAATAAGTTTATTAATTTATAGAATATAGTTGACAGTATAGTATAATGCAGAGGATGCGTATAGTTTTTCTGACAAACTGATTACATGTGTTAGCACAATGCTTGGATACTTTGCTCTGGTTAGGACTTAGGGAAAAGGAGATAATGAACCTCCCAGAATCCTGGGTCCAACAGTAGTTATTATTGTTAGGTACATATTTAGGAATTCAACTTTATAGTGAATCCTTTCCTTATTGAGTGATGAATCCTATATTCAGGTGGATGGTAAATTGTCCCGTATGTAGTTATTTTAAATAGTGTGGTGAGAAGCAGTATGATCTCAATGACCAGTGAGCCAGAGACTTGCAATTCCGATCCTCCTCATGTTAGTTATGTGTCAATGGACAAGTCACTTCTGTGAACTCCAGTTTCCTTAGAGAAATGGGAAGGATAATAAATCATGTTATTATCCACAGATGCTTATTAATGTTGTTTGTCCTTCATTCTCAAAGAGAACCAAAAACAACAGGAAGGTGACATCTTGACATGCAAGTGAATTGTATTTAAATGAGGCAGGGCTGTGCAAATTCATCAGCCTCACTCTTTCCTCCAGAGCTATTTGACTCAGTGGCAAAACATAGATCAGGATGATTGTAGATAGCAGCAATCAAAGGAGATAATATATATATTGAGTGTTTTGCAGACCTTAAAGCACTATGTATGTATGTTATTGTGCAGTTATTTCAAGCATTGCTGACTCAGTTACTCAAATTGTTATGCAAACCTTTTATCAGGATTTGCATCTGAGAAAATGAATATACTGTATCTATAGCTCATGATTGCAGCATGGTCTTATAAGTGAATGAGGAAATGAACAAACAATTGTTAACTGCCCACTTAGTGACAGGCAATATGCTTGATTCAGGATATAGAATACAAAAATCAGAGAAATCTGGCCCTCAAGGAGCTTATATTCAAATGGAGGATTTGAATCCATGGAGGGAAATGATCTGGGGAATATAGATGTGGTGAGTAGAGTTACAGGACTTCAAATAACTTTTAACCATTGCTAAAGGTCAAATCCACTATCCAAGGACAAAGATTTACCGCCACTAAGGATATGAAGAAGAATATGCTTCAAGGTATGAAGGCAATCCCAAAAGAGGGGAGAATATTTCCAAAAATATTTTGAGCAATGGCTGTATTCTTGGAATAACATTTTTGGCCCCATCTTGAAGGGGCCAGCACATATTTGGGAAGATGTCAGCCATCCAAACTGCAATTTCTTTGGTATGGAAATGTTCTACCTCTAGGCAGTTGTAATTTGTAAGCTAAAGTTATAACTTCAAGTTTATGGCTTAAACAGCTATGGAACCTCAGAGAGCATAAAGGATTTGCCCATGGTCATATAGTTAGTAGGTATCAAGAAGTAGTATTTGCATATAAATTTTCCTGACTCCAAGTACAGTATCTTATCCACTCTACCATGCTACCTTTCTATAAATTTAGGGGTGTTTGTTAAGAAGATGTGTATTATTACATTGTAGTCATAACTTATGCTTTAATTCAGGAGGTGAGAATGTGGGGCAATGTGATGTGATGTAAAGAGCACTATTCTTAAATTCAGATGAACCGTGTGTGAGTTGTGGTTCTCACCCTTCTTGTCTAGGTAACTGTAGATGCCGTTTCATCACTCAGTTCGATAATAGCCATGTTATCCTAATGTATGCAATGTAATACGTATATAAACACTGGGTTTTTTTTTTCATCAGTTTAGGGAGTTCCAAAGCATGAGCATTCCTTCCTCCAATGACAATTAAACTTATCTGTGACTGAGAAGATAAGTCCTAGGGAGCAGTCTGAGGATTATAGAAGTGGTGACTTGCCCAGGGTCACGCAGCTAGTAAGAGACAGAAGTTTTTATGTGCCTTCCTCAAAGGTTCACTCTGTCCATTATTTTATATGTGCATGTACACATATGCAGATGTACATAGACATATAAACACACAGCATATGCATATAGATCTGCATTTGTGTACACATATTCTCGTCTACATCTGTGCAAACATGTATGTCTGTGTATTTGTATATAATATAAAAACATTTATACCACCTGTCAAGTATCAAGTAAAAACTGATATTGATACTTGTGAACCATAAGTTCATGAAAATCCTCACAGAGCAACCTTTAAAGTCACTGTCAAGGCTTTTTATTCAGAATTACTAAGAAGTATATCAAATTAAGAAATGTATTAAAATATCTAAAATGTAATTTAGAAATATATATGCATGTATTTAAAATATACTAAAATATCTAGAAAAATAAGCCCAACAGCTTCATTTAGGAAGAAAAATGTCAGTGATCTATTCCTTCTTGCTTTGGGTGTATGTGATTTAACTCCACTGGAGATCATGAAATTCAACTAAATACAGTCATAGAGTTTTGGATATAGATTCTCATTCTGTGTAGAATTGCAAAAAATAATGATCTCTTTAGAGGGCCAACTAAATAATTCAGTAAAGCAATTGGGACAATGAACCAGCAGTGACTAAGTGCTATTTTAAAATGCATAGAAAACATGGGAGACTTCACACTTATTCAAAGCAGATATCTGAGATCGTGTTATATTGAAAAGGAGAGAACCAACGGAAAATTGGTAGCAAAGAAACAGGGAAAAATAGTCCATGGGTTAACTCCCAAGCCAACATAACTCCTGATTTTCTGGCAATTAAAATATATAGTAACTTAATTCAACATAATTCAACCTGGCATCTAATGTCCTTTTGTGTGTGCACCTGTGTAAACATATGTTATTAAGATTGAGGCAGTGCAGGGAGAGGAAGAGGAAATAGAGACGCAGTGAAAGACAAAGAGAAACACAGAGAAAGTATTGATGATGATTATAGCCAGCATAGATTTACAAAGCACTTTATATATATTAACATTTGATCCTCACAATAATTCTATTAAGCAGGTGCTTTTATTATCCCCGTTTTATAGATGAGGAAACCGAGAATCAGAAAAGCTAAGTTACTTATCCACTGTCACAGTGTGCATTTATTTATTCTTCTATATGTTTTAAATTTCTTATTCTTTTACTGTTCAGATTATAAACAATTGAAAGCAACAGTATATCTTACTGATGTGAAAGTCATAAAACTAGGGGTGACACAGAGATAATAACCTAGTCATCAAGAATAAAAGGCATAAATTATACTGATCTCATTTGATGCCCAAAGTTTAGCAAATAATAGAGTAGATATATATTTCCTTTCCATCTTCTGTAACATGGAGTGGGAGAGTGAGGAGACACAAAGAATTGCTGAATCCAAGAACTGATTTCCCAAGGAATCAGATCCTTAAGTACTGTGGATTAAGTAGGAGATTGGTTTCAGAATTTATTTAAATGTTCAATAGGATATTAATTACAGTCATCATGGAATTATGAAGACATTTTTTAGGTTTGGAACTTTACAAATTGCAATGGTAATGGAATTTGAAGATCCCCCTGTACTGGCTTGGTTTTCAGGTTGATTGTTAAAACTCAGAGCTTGTGAATCCCCCTTGTGGGATGGACTTGTTGACGTGAAGAGAGAGGGCTGAACTGGGAGGCACTGGTGCCACAGAGTTAGAGACAGGCCCAAGCAAAGGAGGCCAGAAGAAATTTTGGGGAGCAGTATTGTGGAGGCAGAGGGAGAGAGGAAAATTGCTGGGGGCCAGAGTTGCTGAGAGACTGCTAAGGGCCAGTTGGAGCTGCCCAGGACTTTTGAGAACTGCCACCTGGAGCTGCTGAGGACAAAGGAGGAATGGCTGTGATACTGGTATTTTGTCTGTCTGTTTTGATGTTGTTTTGTTAGATTTGTCTGCTGGTAAAGGACAGTGCTATTATTGCAGAGGTTCTGGAACCTTGCCGTTGGTTCAGAAGCCCTGAAAAAGGATTTTCTTGTTGTACATACACAGAAACAATGGAAGAGGGTCTTGCTGATGTTTTCAGGGGTTCTGGGACTATTCTGCAGGCAGAGTATGAATTAATGGGGACACTGGCAATGTATATTGTGGCTTTGTTAAGCTTTGCCTCTCCAGGAACAGAGATTGCTGAGAACTTGCCTCATGTCAAGATGAAAAAAAGACTTCTCCTTGGGAATTAAATGCTGTGATGATATCTTAACCTTGTTGCAGCTTAAGGGTAGATGGCCTTTTGTGCTCTCCACTGCTCCTTTTGAGAAAGTGTTTGGCATTAATTGATGATAATTATAATCCAGTTGTGATCCAGGGGTGGGAAACTTTTGACATTTTGTGCTCTGTGACTGACCAAATGAATCTACTTTGTTTATAATTGAAAACTAATCTCCATTTGAGAAGAGAGACTTTGTGACTGACTAAATGAATGTACTGTCCAGGGGTGGAGTAGTACTTGGATTGAATTGAGAACTCATTACTAAATGAATGAGTTACACTGTATTTTGATTTTCTGTTCAGCGAATGTTTTTGCCTTAATTTGTCACTGAATAAAATAGAAAGTTACTATGCTAGCATTCTGAACCTTGGAAGTTGCCTTTGCTTGGCATTACACAAGATAGGAAAGAGAAGTATATACATATATACATATATGTGTATGTATATATGTATACATATATACATATATGTGTGCATGTATGTGTATGCATGTATGTATATGTACCTCTAATAAAAAGTATATATACATATGCACACATACACATATTCACATATGTCTACATACATATACACAAGACATGCATGCACATATATATATGGATACATAGATATGTACATGCATATGAATATGTATATATATGCATATATATGTATCCCATTTTGTTGTGCTATGCATATTTACAATAAATATATGCACAGAACATGCTTTAATTTGATTTGATTCATAGGCTCATAAGAACTCCTGATGTGGCAATTCCTTCTCCTGGAGTTGTTCTCTCCAATATGTCTAGGATTTAGCAGATGAATTCTAGAGAGTTGTCTGAGGCAAATGTATGTTAGGGGACTTGCCTTATTGTTTGAATTTGAACCTAGATTTTGTACTCCCTGACTTCAAACCAAGTATGCTGTCCACAATGCCAGGCTGCCTTTCTCTTAGGATTTCAGGCTCACAGATTCAGAATGGAAAGGTCAGTTTAGTGCAGCCCTCCCTTTTTGCTGATCACCATGAAAACATTAGGTGACTCATACAAGGTTACACAGACAATCTTTGACTTCAGATTCAATATTATTTCAGTGTCTTCATCCTTCTGTATACCTAAGTGAATTTAACCTGCCCTAACTATGACCTTTGTAACTTCTGGTCTTAGAGGAGAAGGGACAGATAGATATTACTGAAGTTATGTTGAGTCTGGTTTAACTCCTGAAATGATCTTGGCACCTAGAGATAGTAAATCTTTGACTTTCAAGCTGCTCCTACACACTAAATAGGGTGAAGATGTGGCCTTGGCATGTAGTCTGTGATTTCCAACTGTAAATGAGAAGTTACTCACTCAACAATAACTTACATCTTTGGTCTTTGTGGTTGGGGAATTCTTCAGTCCTGATAGCTAAGTATTGCAGAAACTTAATATGATCGGTATGACAGGTTCCAGAATGGGAAGGAATTTATTCTAAGTCAAAGAATTAATAAGCTAGAAGATGGTGGCATTGAAGCAGGAGAACTCCGTGAGTTCCCCCATAACCACCTCAAATACCTATAAAATATGACTCTAAACCACTTTTAGAGCTCCAGAAACCACAAAATGACAAAGAAACAAGGCCTCCCACTGAAGCCAGCCCAGCAGGTGGCCAGGAAGTGTTCATTACAGCATGAGAACTAAAACCCGCCCAGCCTGAAACTGCAGAGTTAGCCCAGGGTGGCCAGGACAAGCTGTGTCTGGAGCACTTGAGAGAATGGATCACCAACAGTTGTGGCAGTTTCCAGAATTATTAACCCAAAAGAGCCAAAGAAAAAGTGAAAGGTCAGTTGTACTCAGCTAAATTTGGGGGAAAGGAGTGGGTCCATCAGTCTATTCCCAGAGCAAGAAAGCAGCAGAAGGGGCCCCTGCAGCTGCCTCCATGTGGCTGCTTCATAGATCATGGATTATAGATTGCAGGGGGGGCCAAGTGAACATTCAGAGGCTAAGCACTCTTGCCTTAGCCTGCCTGGATCAGGATCGCAGTCTTGGGGGGTACTACAGAGGTATGTGACAAGTTAGCCAAAACTGGTGGGGGATGCAGAGATGGTGGCCTCCTAATAGCTCTGGGAACTGTGAAAACCCCAGCAATTAGGGACAAAGCTCTCCCCTCTGAAAGCAGAGTTCTATGAAGTGCAAAAGTCAAGTAATTGACTGGCAACATGAGCAGGCAAAGGAAGCAAAGCAAGCCCAGCAATCCAACTTTAGATTTCTTTTTGGGGGACAAAAAGGATCAAAGCATGGAATGAGAGGAAGACAATGTGGTCAGAACTCCCACACCAAAGGCTTCCAAGAAAAATATAAACTGATTATAGGCCATAGAGGCGCTTAAGAAGGATTTTGAAAACCAAATAAGAGAAGTGGAGGAAAAAATGGGGAGAAAAATGACAATGATGCAAGAAAATCATGAAAAGAGAAGCAACAACCTGACTGAAGAAAATGACACCTTAAAAAATAGACTAACTCAAATGGCAAAAGAGGCCCAAAAGCCCAATGAGGAGAAGAATGCCTTAAAAAGTCAAATTTGCTAGATGGAAAAAGAATCTCAAAAGCTCACTGAGGAGAATAATTCCTTCAGAGTTAGAGTGGAGCAAATGGAAGCAAATGACTTTATGAGAAATCAGGATACTATTAAACAGACTCAAACAAGTGAAAAAAATAGAAGGCAATGTGAAATATCTCATTGAAACAACCACTGACCTGGAAAATAGAACCAGGAGAGACAATTTAAAAATTATTGGACTACCTGTAAGCCATGATCAAAAAAAGAACCTAGAAATCATCCTTCAAGAAATTCTCAAGGAAAATTGCCCAGATATTTTAGAACCAGAGGGCAAAATAGAATGTGAAAGAATTCACTGATCACCTCTTGAAAAAGATCCCCAAAAGAAAACTCCTAGGAATGTTATAGCCAGGTTCCAGAGTTCCCAGATCAAGGAGAAAATATTACAAGCTGCCAAGGAGAAACAATTTGAATACTTTGGAAACCCAATCAGGATAACACACGATCTAGCAACTTCTACATTAAGGGACCAAAGGGCCTGGAATATGATATTCCAGAGATC